>CM060104.1:74037781-74147781 GCA_030522415.1 Channallabes apus | reverse complement strand
GTTTATCAGTTACACACTCCTGATGTGTCACAGTGGAAAAGTCAATCAATCAATCAATCAATCAATCAATCAATCAATCGATCAACTGCTTTAGTTTGTGTTCCACCACAAGACTGTACTGCGTGTAAAACACTTTACCTCTGCTTTCATGAAGAACATCAGGGAATCACTTTACACCATCTTTTGCAATAATTTGTTTTGGTAAATGCGAGACATTGATGTCACGAGTTTGGTGGCGTCCTGGTTGTGTTTTGTGTTTCGCGATACAACAAATTTGAGGATTGAGTTTGTTGTATAGACGTCCTGACAGAATCTAGGGGGATTTGTTTTATGGGGCGTTTGTCTTAACACTTGCGATGGTGATAACACAGAATCCTCCTGGAGGGACTGGATAATGCGCTTGTTCTGATACATTATTGTTTCTATAGCAACATTAGAACATTAGAACCTCACGGTCCTGGAGCTACAGGTTTATAGTTACAGCCTCACTTTATTAATGATTTATTGAACCTGACTCTCTTTGAACAGAAACAATTCACTCGAATGAACCCTTTATTCATGTTGATTATTCATAAACAACATTATCTAACCAAAAGTATGTGCACCCCTTACCATCAAGCTCATATATGCTGATGTGTTGCATGGAGCTGGGCGTGTGGACCTCAGAGGGGCGTGGTCATGCTGGACAAGGAGTCGGTTAGTTCCTCTTAGTTCCCGTGAAGGGGAACTGTAACACTACAGGGAACACGGAGACGTTCTATACACCGGTGTGGAAGAACCACAAGGGTGTGATAGTCAGGGGTGCACATACTTTTGGGCATTTAGTGGGTCTGATTGAAAGCAGCTGGTCTCTGTTTGCTCCTTTTTCCTCCCTCTTTCACGTTAAAGACGTTATTTTTCTGCAGTTTGTGTGTGTGTGTGTGTGTGTGTGTGTGTGTGTGTTTAATGTAAATGTTGTGATAAATTGTTTCCCCTGGTTTTGCAGCATTGCAGTGGGGTTTGGTTTCTATGGTAACAGTGAGACCAACGATGGAGTGTATCAGCTGACTTACTCGCTGAACAATACTAATCACACCCTGGTGGGTGCGGAGACCCTGGTGAGCAAAACACACCCGTCTATTCACCATCACACACACACACACACACACACACACACACACACACACACAGTCAACGCGACCTGTGATCATTAACAGAATCGTGATTAAGGTTAGCGGTTCTCAATGCTGACTGTAATGTGTTCTGGTCGTCCCTCACAGGTCTCGTCCACACTGGACGGGATTCAGAGCGGATTGAAGGAACGCTTGTCCCGATTGGACGAGATCTTCACCACAAATGGAGACATTGTGAAGAATCTGAAGACCATGCAGGAGACGATGCAGAACCTGACTAAACAGCCGCTGAACCTGCCGGACTGGAAAAAGAACAATGTGGACCTGACACAGATCGCTGAAAGCGTCGGAGTCGTCGAGTACTACAGGTGAACACACACACACACACACACACACACACACCTTCTACATGTTCAGTGAGCCACTACCTTGTTGATTCAGTGAATCAGTAACCTAGTAATGGAGTGAGTCTGTGTTTTATTAACGAAAGGAACGAGTCATTTATGTGGGTCAGTATCTCATTGATCTGATTGATCATCTGATTCACTTAGAGAGTCAGCACTGTATTGATTCAGTTCCTTATTTATTATTGATTTACTGAGGCAGTACCTTACTGATTCATTGAGTCATTATAAGTCATTACACTGTTGATCCATTTGATTGAGGACAACATCCTTAGTGACTCAGTCCATTGTTGATTCAGTGAGTCAGTATCTTATACATTAGGTTAATTTCATGCCCTATTACTAGTGTTTCTTATTAATACTTTTTATTAATGAGTTATTAAAGTGAGTCAGTATCTGTTTAGAGACAGCAGCCATCTCTTTGATTTAACTTTAAACATTTTGTGTTGATTTGTTGAATCTTTACATTATTGATTCAGTGAGTCATTACAGGCAGAGTCCCAAACATTTGAGTTATGAATTTCCACAGATACAAATGAACCGCAGTTCTACAAGCATTTGTTGATGTGAACAAATCATGGAACTATCTCACATTCACAAAGACGGACACTGCAGTGCACCAGATACCAATATTTACAATTATATACAATATTTACAGTGTGTACGTTAATGTATAAAATGTTTAAAGTCTGGTATATTTGTGTGGGGGGGGGGGGAGCTTAATCGGCCTGCCAACTCTCCTGACCTGAACACCATAGAGAATCTGTGGGATATTGTGAAGAGAAAGTTGAGACACAAGACACAAGAATCTGCAAAAGGATTCCTGACCAAGTATCGAGTGCAGAACTGAACATAATTATTTGAAGGTTGACTTTTTTGTATTAAAAACACTTTTCTTTTATTGGTCGGATGAAATATGCTAATTTTTTGAGATAGGGATTTTGGGTTTTCATGAGCTGTATGCCACAATCATCAATATTAAAACAATAAAAGGCTTGAACTACTTCAGTTTGTGTGTAATGAATCTAAAATATATGAAAGTCTAATGTTTATCAGTACATTACAGAAAATAATGAACTTTATCACAATATGATAATTTTTTGAGAAGGACCTGTGGTTGTGTATATACAGCTAAAAAAACGTAATTTTGCATAATAAAATAATAAAAAACAGATTTGCTAGTTGACAAGTTAACTTTGTAGTGGACTATAAAAAAAACTGTAGAAATGCAAAATGCTAATAGTCACAAATCTCCTGTTATTTGCATTCGCTGAAAACCACAACAATCAGTAAATGTAATATTCTACTTTTATTCGCACCGTGTAATTTAAGCTGAGCTAAATTGGCGCCACTTAACTAATCACTATTGCTCATGAGGTGATTGCGCAATGTGATGCTAGCGAGTAGCAAGTGAACAGATCTAGCGCGACTGTCCCGAAGTTAGCAAACAGTTTAAACACTTAAACTATACAACTTTTACAAGATGAAGAGATACAGTTGTTACTGACGCTGAGTTTTTCCCATCCGGAACACCAACATGTTTTCTTTTTAAGTGTTCGTGTTTTTAAGCGTGCGCATTTTCATGCAGATGCTTCTGTAACCGCCACTGCGCGAGCGGCTGTGTATCTGTGTATCTGTGTATCTGTGTGTGTCTTTGTGTATTTGTGCATCTTGTGGTCGCGCTCCTCAGTAACATGAGCAGCCCAACAAATCGATAACGGCGTTCGTTGGCAACAAATTTCATTATCAATAATTATTGATTTTATCGATTAGTTGTTGCAGCCCTAATAATTTTTATATGAACATTTTTGGTTTTGTTTCCATTATTTTTTATGGGGAAATTCACTCTGAAACAAAATGGAGTCCGGGATTCCCTTCGTGATATACAGGCGCAGAGACATTTCACTGAGGGATTCATTTCCTCAGCTGCTGTTACATTTTTTGGCCACATGATGGCAGTGAGAGGAAAGGGGACAGAGATTTAGTCGTGTGGACTGTTATGCTTTACGTTGTATATTTGTGTCAAAGTTATATTAAGACTCACTTTGTCCCAGACTTGCAAACAAATCTGACTTACAGACGTGCTCCTGGAACAGAACTTGTTCATAAATAGGGGACAACCTGTATATTGATGATTCAGTGTGCATTTGTTTTAGATGTTTGTAGGTTTACTAAATAAAGCGTGTGTGTGTGTGTGTGTGTGTGTGTGTGTGTGTGTGTGTGTGTGTAGGTGGCTGACGTATCTGCTGATTCTCATATTTAATCTGCTGATCTGTCTGTTAACGTGTCTCGGACTGGCCAAGAAATCACGCTGCCTTCTGACAACGTAACTTTCATCACATACACCCTAACACACACACACACACACACACACACACACACACACACACACACAAAATCTAACTCAAATTATATTAAGTTGTCATGGTTCTATCCCGATTAATGTGTGTGTGTGTGTGTGTGTGTGTGTGTGTGTGTGTGTGTGTGTGTGTGTGTGTGTGTGATGCAGGATGATGGTGTTTAGCATGCTAATGCTCATAGTGGGCTGGTCGTCTCTGGGAGTCGACGTGGCGACGGCTGTGGTGAGTATAAACACGCTTACACACACTCCTGTCTTATTCACTAACGAGTGAAGTTTTAAATCAGCACAGGAATTTACATTGTGTGTGTGTGTGTGTGTGTGTGTGTGTGTTTCAGGGTGTCAGTGATTTCTGCGTGTCTCCAGACAAGTTCATCATGGACCAGACCAAAGACATGATCAGCTCAGGTGAGACACACACACACACACACACACACACACACACACACACACACACACAGAGCTATAAACATACAGTAAGCTCATACTAGCAGGTGAACTCGGGCCTCATGCCACCTGTGGTGTGGGTCGTGGTGTGGGTCGTGGTGTAGGTGTGGTGTGGGCGTGGTGTAGGCGTGGTGTAGGCGTGGCCTGTGCAGATTGGTGTGTAGACTACTGTGTGTTAGTGTACACTTTAATAACTCTCTCTCTCTCTCTCTCTCTCTAGATCTTGTTGGTTACTACCTGTACTGCAGTCAGACGGTTCCCAACCCCTTCCAGCAGGTAACACACTCCATACACTCCTCACACTCCTTCCTCTGTCTCACACCTCATTATTATCCGTCTGTCTGATCCGTCACTGAGTCAATTTATGATTTGTTTAGCGGGTGAAGAGACTCACTGAATCATCTCACTAACGTTTGTACCACATTATTGTTTTATTATTCAGTGTCACTCACATTAATTATTAGCTTAATGTATTGTAACCCTGAGAGGAAGTGACATCACTGTGACTGCGTGCTCACACTCCATCACTTCCTCCTGCAGCCCCTGACGCTCTTCCAGAAGTCTCTGACCACCATGCAGATTCAGGTTCAGCGTTTATTACAGTTCGCGGTTCCAATCTTCCCTACTGCTGTGGTGAGCGCGCGCACACACACACACACACACACACACACACACACACACACACACACGTACTGAATCACATTACTACACAGTACATTACTGGTGTGATTCCCCAAGTGCTGAAGAAACAGACAGGTTATTAGTCGTTGTTTATAGACTGAGACTATGAACATCTAGAGGGAGTTTGTTCCACCACCTCTGTGTCAGAACAGAAAAGAGTCTGGATGAATGTCTTCCTCGATCCCTGAGAGACGGTGGGACGAGGCGAGCAGTGCCGGAGGATCAGAGGGAACGTGGTGCAGTGTGTGAGGAAGCCAGTGTAGGGGTGGTTAGGTGGGGTGGTGTGGGAGAACTTGGGAGGTTGAAGGTGCGTTCTGGGTCAGCTGCAGATGATGAATGGTGGACAGAGACAGACCTGCCAGGAGAGAGGTGCAGTAGTCCAGAACTGAACAAGCACCTGAGTGACCTGTGTGGAGAGAAATGTGCAGAGTCGTCTAATGTAGAGAAGAAATCTACAGGAACGAGTGAGGTTATTATGAATCACATTAGTACTGAATCACTTTGATGTCAGTGTGAATCAAGTGTTTGTTTTATTCCTCAATGTGTTATTATTATTACTAATATTATTAAGCAATAGTGTGTTTGTGTGTGTTTCAGAGTGATCTTGAGGGTCTTAAGCTCATGTTGAACAATTCTGAGGCTCAGCTTCATCAGATTACTGCTTTAATCGACTGCAGAGAAATGAACAAGGTACTGAATCACTAATCACTGAATCACTGACTCGTAGGAATAGGGTCAGTAGGATACTGACTCGTGTGCGTGTGTGTGTGTGTGTGTGTGTGTGTGTGTGTGTGTGTGTGTGTAGCACTATCTGGACGCTCTGATGGGAGTGTGTTATGATGGTGTCGAGGGGCTGCTGTATCTCAGTCTGTTCTCTCTGCTCTCCATCACGGCCTTCTGCATTATGATGTGTGTGATTCCCCGAGCCTGGAGACAAATCAACAACCGGTACACACACACACACACACGTATACATTAAAATCAGTAAATGTTTGTAAATTTGACGTTAATTGTCAATAATTGATTAGTAACTAATGATTACAACAAATGAACTTGCCACACTTGTGTGCAGTGAACCTTATTGCAAAATACATGTTTTGGGCATTCTCTTTTTCGCTTTTTTTTTTTTTTTTGCAAGAGTTCACTCACATGCATACTCACTTCCTCAGTGCTCCAGGGTTGCCAGGTCACCCTGTCAATAAATGTCTAGGAAGAGTGCTGAAATCCTGCCGTCTCCAAAAAAAAAAAGGATGGGCCAAATATCAGGACTAGAAATTATAATGAAGCTTAAATATTAATGCCTGTAGAATCTTATACTAATATTAATCTAATATTTATTACCGGTTCAAAAGAAGCCCAGCCTGGAAACACTGCTCGCTCACCTGTGTGCAGCCCGAGAAGTTAGTCTAGGACGTCAATACATTCTTTCAAACTTTGGTGTGCAACTGCGCCCTCTTGTGGTGTATAGATTTATAGACGTGAGCTACAGAGTATTAAACATGTGTTATGCAAAAAAAAACATTATGACTTGAATCAGTTAAATGCTTAAAGGTTAATCGATTAATGGTTAATTGTTAATATCCCGAAATACAGTAATCAATCTCTCTCTCTCTGTTTGAAAGGGATAATGGGGATAGTGACGACTTGGATCCTTTCGGCTCTCGAGCTCAGACTGAGAACTTGCACACTTTTTACAGCTACAGTAGCAGCCAGAACAGCCTTCATTCACCGCCGGCTCCGCCCACCTCCAACTTGTGAGACACATACACACACAGAAAACAAACTTGTGAAAGATCCAGAATTTTCTCAGAAACCACCAGTTTTTGAGCTCGTTTCAGACCTGGGTCTAAGCTTCATGTCCGAATGAACTACTGCTTATTTTTCTTTAAAACGCAATAAAAAAAAGGAAACAGTCTAATCTGCATGCAGCAGCATTAGCAGAGACACACACAAAACATATATGATGTACTGACATCTGGGGCATGAATGTCACCATCAGGAGCTATATAAATACAGTGGAACCTCGGATTACGAGCATAATTCATCCGGAAGCTGCTCGTATTCCAAAACACTCATAAATCAAATTTTATTTTCCCATAGGATATAATGGAAACTCCAATTATTCGTTCTACAGCCCAGAAAAATAAATACATAAAAATAATTAATACAAAATATAAAGTAAAAATAAAACAACCGTAAAAAAACAAATATAACAAATTAACCTGCACTTTACCTTAAAAAAAGTAAAAAGAAATTAAATTTTATTTTATTTATATAGCGCTTTTAACAATTGTCATTGTCTCAAAGTAGCTTCACAAAAATGAAAGAAATTTTTTTAGAAAATAAAATAATTGGAAGTGTGTATGTGTGAGAAAAATGTGTCTAGATAATAATGAGATGAATGAATGATGAATGAAATGTCTCTGATGAACAAGCCAAGGGTGACGGCGACGGTGGCAATGAAAAACTCCCTGAGATGGCAATAGGAAGAAAACTTGAGAGGAACCAGACTCAACAGGGAACCCATCCTCATCTGGGTGATAACAGATAGAAATCCCGACAGATAAGTGTTTCCGTTTGTGTACGCAGGCGCTGTGTGTGTGTCTCTCCATTAACGGAGAGACCATTTTATCTGACAAATTAGCAAAGAACATCGCTAGTCACACTCGAGTGAGCGCATACTAACGGAATCACTGCTGTAAAGTAAAAAAAAAAAAACTAATGAACCAGCACCTTACCTTTGAAAAGAATCACAACAGAGCAGAGTTTCTGTGTAAGGCAGAGAGTGTGTATGTTTGTGTTTGAAGCCAAGAGGGGGAGGGGGTGGGAGGGGGGCTGTAAAGCCAAGAGAGAGAGAGAGAGAGAGTGTGTGTGTCTGTGTGTGTGTTGGTGTAAGTGAATGAGCACAGTGTCAAATTACACATGCACACACACACTCTCCTTTACAGCCCCCCTCCCACCCCCTCCTCCTCTCGGCTTCCCAAACAAACACACACACTCTCTGCCTTACACAGAAACTCTGCAAGCACTAAGACCCAGCAGGGGAAATGATTACCTACAATTCTGCAGCGCAAGAGAGAGAAAAACCGTTGGCTCAGTTGTGATCATGTGACGCTCGGCATCAAAACAAGAAGCACATGTGTGATACATGATACTCGGTGCTCGTAAACCAAGACAACGCTCGTTTTTCAAGTCAAAATTTATTAAAAGTCTTTGCTCGTCTTGCGGAACACTCGTAAACTGTGTTACTCGTACTCCGAGGTTCCACTGTACAATTTTTTTATACAGCGCTTTTTTCCATTTTCATGGAAATTCTCTTGAAATGTGGGAAAATGTGTATAAATGAGAACAATCAGATTGTCCCTGGCTGGAAGTTTAGTATCAGTATGTGTTTAAGTTAATATGTTAACTTAAATAATATCATAATTGGAGGCTCAGGTAGACTATAGGAAACTTCAGTCCTGAACTTGCAATCACGAGTATTCAGAGAACAGCTGTCTGCATCAGAACAGAGGACAGGACCGTCTTCATGGTGAAGTGGAACCGTCCCCAGTCACCACACGCATCCCAGACAGACCACATGGGCCATCCATGTGACGAGATCTACAACCAGAAGAGGGACACCAGGAAGAGTCAGACAGGTCCAGAGGACAGAGGGGGTCTGGATCACTGGCAGCTCAGGAGAGACATGTAAAGTGAGATAAAGACAGGGAGGGAGTGTTAAAGAGACAGGGAGAGAGCAGAAGAGTAGGACATTTACATTTAAGCATTTGGCAGACGCTTTTATCCAGAGTTTGAAGTTTCCGTCACTGGGTAGATACATACACTGGGTTTCTAGGTTACCGGTGGTGTGGGGGAACTTTGGAAGGTTGAAAACGAGATGTGCCACTGCATTCTGGATCAGCTGCAGAGGACGAATGGAAGTTGCAGTAATCCAGTCTTGAAATAACAAGGGACTGAACAAGCACCTGGGTAGCCTGTGAAGAAAGAAATCGGCGGATTCTTCTGATGTTGTAAAGAAGAAATTGATGATTGTCCCCAGTTACCCCAAGATTGTGGGCAGTGGCTGAAGGAGTGATCTGATTGTTGTCCAGGGAGATCGCAAGGTCTTGACCGGGATTCGGATTTACTGAGATAAACTTCAGCTGATGAGCCGTCATCCAGGATGAGATGTCTACCAGACATGCTGAGATCTGGGTGGAAACCTGAGTATCTGAGGGAGGAATGGAGAGAATAAGTTGAGTCATCTGCATAACAGTGGTATGAAAATCCATGTGATCATATGACCTTACCAAGAGACCGGGTATAGAGAAAGAACAAAAGGGGACCAAGTACCGAGCCCTGTGGAACACCAGTAGGAGGGAGTCTGCATGGGGCAGATGTGGATCCTCACCATGTCATTTCATACGACCTATCTTCTAGGTAAGAAGCAAACAATTGCCATGCTGTTCCACAGATTCCAAGGCTTGTAAGAATAGATAATCAAATCTTGTGCTTCACTGTGTCAAATGCAACTGACAGGTCCAGGAGGATGAGGACAGATAATAGTTTAGTTTAACTAGCAGCATGGACCTGAGAGAAGGGCAGTCTCTGTGGAATGTGCCACTTTGAATCCAGAGTGCTTGGGATCATTAAGGTTGTTCTGTGAGAGATAAAAAGACATTTGGTTATACAGAGTCCTTTCAGGATCCAGGAAGGGATTGGGTCTAATGAACAGGTGGTGGGGTTGAATGACGAGATGATCTGAGTCTCATCAGGTGACAGGTTGGAGAATTCTGCTAAGGGAGGGGGAAGAGGTCCTGGAGTTCTGGTGTAGAAGTTGGGTTGGGAGCAAAGGACTGGCGGATTACTGCAATTTTCCCGTCGTAGAATGTAGCAAAGTCATCAGCAGTCATAGAGGATGGGGCAGGAGGAGCCGGTGGGTTGAGTAGTTAGGAGAAGATATTGTGGAGTTTGCCAGGATCATGTGCAGAGGCTTCCAGCTTTTCCCTGTAGAAGGCAGTTTTGGCAGAAGTCAGGTCACATGAGAATTTGGAGAGAAGAGTCCGGTAAGAGACAAGATCTCCATCAAGCTGCGATTTCTTCCATCTGCTCTCTGCAGTTCTTAATTCTCTCCTTTCAGAAAGTTTCAGAAAGAAAAGTTTCAACTGTTTAGAATTCAGGAGAAGGAGATAAGGAGAGAGAGAAGGAAAGAGGGATTGGAGTTTGTTAGAGGGGAGGTTGAAAGCTCTTAGAACAGTGAAAGGAGTGTTATCGAAAGGAAAAAGACTAAGAAGAAAGTTTCCTAAAGGGCCAGGAGGACGGTCGATAACAAGGATGTGGAGGTTAATTGGAGAGGTTACCTTAACATGAAATTCAAATGATGAAAAACTAGGCTGAGACAAGGAGATAGGACTAAGGACCATCTGTTCAACAACAGCAGACCCGTACCACCGTCTCTGCCAGTTCCTTGTGGAGAGTGAGAATACATATGCAGAGGATAGGGCAGCCGGTTTGGCTCAGTTCTGAGGAGATATCCAGGTCTCAGTTCATGCTAGAAAATCAAAAGAGTAGTGGGTAGCTAGGTCTGAGATAAAATCCACTTTTTTTTACAGCAGATTGGCAGTTCCAGAGCCCACAGACCACCAGTGCTGGGCAATGAGACACCTAACAGTTAGGTCTGGTCACTGTCACATGATGTATAATGTGAATGTATATTTAGTGCAGAGTACAAGCAGGGACCCCAGCAGGACTAACTATGACATCATAACTAAAAGGGAGAGCCAGAAGGAAACACAAACATGAGGGGGAACTGAGATGTAAAGTGACCAATCACTTCACCATCAACAAACCTGAGTGATCAATGAGACTGAGGAAGACGGGATCTAAACATACCAGTTCACCATAATACTCTACGTCCATGAGTCCCCCAGATCTGCTCCTTTACCTTATGGCTAATCTATTTATAAAACATTCACTCTCTGTCAGGGGCCGTGTCTCTCACTCCGGCCGTGTCTCTCACTCAGGGCGTGTCTGTCTCTCTCAGTCCTTAGTGTGTGTGAGTGATGTGAGGAATATTAATGTAAAAAATCTGTGTCTGAATGACAGGACGTGCTGACTGTACTGCAGTGACGAAGCTGTTGCGTATCTCATGTGTAAGAAGGGCTTTAGTATTACTTACATTAACAGGAAGTGACATCACTTGCATTAACCCTCCCTCCCCCTCTCTCAGGAATCAGTCCTCAGTGTTTGGGGGAAACGCCCGCTTTGAAGACGCACCGCTAATAAACCGAAGCTCTCCTCCTCCCTCAGTGAGTTAGCATTATACACACACACGCACACACACGCACAAAATGCTGAGAGTTTTTTTCTCAACTTTTTCTTGTTCCATCGATATGTCTGTTTATTTTTCCTCTTTATTCCATCTAATTATCAGTTTTTCTCTCTCTCTCTCTCTCTCTCTGATTCTCGGCCGTGTAGAAACTCTGTAAGTTGTATTTGTCTCTTTCTCCCTGTCTCTGTCTCTCTCTCTCTCTCTTCCCACTTTGTGCCAAATCGTTCCTAATCCTTCTCACATGGTTTTCCTGATTAACTTTCTTTCTGAGTTAAACTGCTCTTCTGCTCGCTGCTACCATCATGCTTTACTCCTAATGGTGTAGCATTATCGTTTATCCAGCACTGCTTTTCACATTGCTATGAAAGATCGTTCTCTATTTCACTAGCTGTGTGCTAATCACATGCTAATCACCTTTGCTAATGTGTTTGGGTGTGAGCCAGGAGTTCAACACCATTTAATTAAAATATACATGGAATATATTAGAGCTGTGAAATTTAAACCATCTTTCTTATCAGGCAATTTAATTATTTATTCAGTTATGTATTTTTAGAGTTTAAAAATATGAAAAATAAT
Source organism: Channallabes apus (assembly GCA_030522415.1). Classification (NCBI taxonomy): domain Eukaryota; kingdom Metazoa; phylum Chordata; class Actinopteri; order Siluriformes; family Clariidae; genus Channallabes; species Channallabes apus. Next base: position 74,135,889 of record CM060104.1, on the reverse strand, counting down.
TTGTAATAACTTATAAACATTAAAGGGTTTCAAATCGACAAATTGTTTGAATTTTATGCAAAAAAATTGTAAGTATAGCTGCTTCTTCCTTAGACCTTTTGTTGGCTTGGTACAATACCGCCCCTACTGGACTGCAGTGTGGAGCGGAAGATAATCTTGTAGTGCTGCTGAATCGAATCACATTGTCAGATTACACATAATGTACAGCTCTAGAATATACTGTGTATATATTTAATAAAGTATTTAACTTTAAGGGCAAGAGTTCTAAAATGTTGATGATCATAAACTCTAATCAGCTAGTTTCAAGTTTATTGTCATATGCACAGTAAAGAAATGGTTCCCCATACAATAAAAATCTTTATTTGAATGCCACAAAAATAATAATTACAGTGAAACCTCGGATTACGAGTAACGCGGTTTGCGAGTGTTCTGCAAGACGAACAAAGATTTTTAATAAATTTTTACTTGAAAAACGAGCATTGTCTTGGTTTACGAGTACCGAGTATCATGTATCACGCATGTGCTTCTTGTTTTGACGTCGCGGGTCACGTGATCACAACTGAGCCGACGGTTGTTCTCTCTCTTGTGCTGCGGAATTGTGGGTAATTGTCTCCCCTGCCGGGTCTTAGTACTCGTCTCTTACTAGTATAATCAACATCCGTGCACGCGTGTACCGTTTACTATAACGCTGTGACTAGGGTTGGGTATCGTTTGGGTTTTTTTCGATACCGGTGCCAAATCGATACTTTTAAAACGGTACCGGTGCCAAAACGGTGCTTGAACTGATACTTTACAAAAGCCACAATATGATGGTGGATGACTCAAGAATACATTTTTATTGAACAAAAAATGTAATGCTTAAAATTTAACAATATATTAAAAGTTTAAAGTATATATGAATATAGAAGTACTGTTGTAGTACTACTAGTACTAGCTGGAAAGCCATAATTATAAACAGAATCCATGTTACATTAGTATTTTACAAATCGTTTGACCATTTGTTAGCATGAATGCAAGATTTGCATTTTGCAATTAACATTATATTATCCTACTATTAACCTGCGGAAAGGCTGCTGACATCATCATAATCGGTGGACCCCTTTTGGCTACGGTTGGTGTGACTGGGGCTGAGGGTCGTCCACACTGATAGTGCCAGCTGTTTTGTTCGCTTTTAACTTTATTCTGTGTATTTATTCTGCTTTTAACTTTATTCCGGGTATTTATTCTGCTTTTAACGTTATTCCGTGTGCCCTCAAATGTTTCATTAGATTTGACGTGTTTCCCCCTTTACACGCAACTGCTGTAAAACATTTGCTGCACGTCGCGGTGTCGGAATCCTTTCTTGTGAAATATAGTCACACTTTCGCCTGTTTAGTTTTAGGCATTTTAACGAAAGTTTAATTTAGCAAGCTAACATAGCGTTAGACCGCCTGCTGCCGTCAGAGCGAGTGTAACGCTAGCTGCTGCATTCACGCGCATCTCGGATGGTCTCTCATTACCTGATGATTCGCCCTTTTAATTTTTTTATTTAATCTAATAAACTTTTAATCTACAAAAATATATGAATCCAGAAAACAAATATTTCAATCGACAGTTCAGGCATTTAAGTGGCACCGAAATTCACGTTCTGTTTCGTTCCGGTACATAATAGCTATATAGGTTTTCACTTACAATTAGGCATTTGGCAGATGCTCTTATCCAGAGCAACTTACATTTTTTTTTCTCATTATACATCTGAGCAGTTGAGGGTTAAGGGCCTTGCTCAAGGACCCAACAGTGGCAACTTGGTGGTTGTGGGGTTTGAACCTGGGATCTTCCGAACCGTAGTCCAATGCCTTAACCACTGAGCTACCCCTGGACCTGGTCTTTGGTACCCAACCCTAGCTGTGACTACGTGTGTGTGCGTAAAATATAATTGATTTTGTATGCGTGTGTGTACAGCGCAGAAGAAGTGTAAAGCAGAAGAAAGTCTCATTCGAGGTTAAAAATCCATTTTCTCTCTCTGTATCAGCCTGTCATCTGTGGGTGTGTGTAATTTGACACCATGCTCCTTCACATAATATCCCTCCTGTCCTTGCCTTCACACACCTCCTCCACCTTTCCTCCTCTCGCCTTCACACACACACACACACACACACACACACTCGTTCTCTCTGCTCTACACAGAAACACTGCTCTTTCACGATTCTTTTCAAAGGTAAAGTGCAGGTTAATTAGTTTTGTTTTTTTTTCTTTCTTTCCGTTAATGTGTGTTTGTGTGTGAAACTCATATAAGAGAGAAAGAAGGTTTACTATGTAAGACAAGAAGAGGGGAGGGGCTGATTACTCCTCTCCTCTTACTTTAGCTTCACACACACACACACAGCGCCTGCGCGCATAAACAAAAACACTTATCTGTCGAGATTTATTTTTAAATAGATTTTAAATGTTTATCAATGTTTCTCAGATATTAAGCATTTGTATATTCTTTTTATTTGTTTTTTTGTTTGTTAAAAATTGATGAGATATGTACTTAATCTACTTGCAAAATGTAATTTTTATAATTTTTAGTAGAGAAGATAGAATTTAACATGAAGGAGGAAAAGAGGCCAGCTATAATGACAATAATAATAATAATAATAATAATAACAATAAAAAAATTACAATTAAAAAAATCTAATTTATTTCATTTTCTTCTGGAAATTTCCTATAGATACAGATTGATTTCCAAACAGTATAGGCAGGGTGTGTTCTCTTATGTATAAGAACATTGATGTGTGTGTGTGTGTGTGTGTTTCTCTGCAGTATTCTCCCACTATGCGAGCCAGCTACCTCTCAATGACAGAAGATCAGATGAGACACTTTGGAGACGATTTTAGGGCCTGAACTACTTTGAACTATCTACATGATCTACAACGATGTGTGTGTGTGTGTGCTTATATTTGTGAGCAACAAACGTCCTGACAAAGACATGAATGTCTGACAGGTGTGACCTCGTGGGCATGAGGGTTAAGGGTTAGAGTTAGGATTAGTGCAGCGTTAATGAGCATTAATAATAAGATTATATCAGTGGAACGTCCTTACAAGGGACAATAAGACTCATATCCATTTGTGTGTGTGTGTGTGTGTGTGTGTGTGCGTGGGGTCCTCACAATCTCAGGACTTTAATGTAATGCATTTCAGGTCCTGTAACTACTGAGTTATGCGTTTATACATGTTTTAATCTCACTGATTATTTTTTTTTATATGTATGATTTCTTTCAGTAATGTAGTGAGAAGTTAAAATAACCGCTGTGCAACTACAGTGGCTTGCAAAAGTATTCGGCCCCATTGAACTTTTCCACATTTTGTCACATTACAGCCACAAACATGAATCAATTTTATTGGAATTCCACGTGAAAGACCAACACAAAGTGGTGTACACGTGAGAAGTGGAACGTAAATCATACATGATTCCAAACATTTTTTACAAATAAATAACTGCAAAGTGGGCTGTGCGTAATTATTCAGCCCCCTGAGTCAATACTTTGTAGAACCACCTTTTGCTGCAATTCCAGCTGCCAGTCTTTTAGGGTATGTCTCTACCAGCTTTGCACATCTAGAGACTGAAATCGTTGCCCATTCTTCTTTACAAAACAGCTCCAGCTCAGTCAGATTAGATGGACATCGTTTGTGAACAGCAGTTTTCAGATCTTGCCACAGATTCTCGATTGGATTTAGATCTGGACTTTGACTGGGCCATTCTAACACATGGATATGTTTTGTTTTAAACCATTCCATTGTTGCCCTGGCTTTATGTTTAGGGTCGTTGTCCTGCTGGAAGGTGAACCTCCGCCCCAGTCTCAAGTCTTTTGCAGACTCCAAGAGGTTTTCTTCCAAGGTTGCCCTGTATTTGGCTCCATCCATCTTCCCATCAACTCTGACCAGCTTCCCTGTCCCTGCTGAAGAGAAGCACCCCAGAGCATGATGCTGCCACCACCATATTTGACAGTGGGGATGGTGTGTTCAGAGTGATGTGCAGTGTTAGTTTTCCGCCACACATAACGTTTTGCATTTTGGCCAAAAAGATCCATTTTGGTCTCATCTGACCAGATCACCTTCTTCCACATGTTTGCTGTGGCCCCCACATGGCTTGTGGCGAACTGCAAACGGGACTTCTTATGGTTTACTGTTAACAATGACTTTCTTCTTGCCACTCTTCCATAAAGGCCAACTTTGTGCAGTGCACGACTAATAGTTGTTCTATGGACAGATTCCCCCACCTGAGCTGTAGATCTCTGCAGCTCGTCCAGAGTCACCATGGGCCTCTCGGCTGCATTTCTGATCAGCGCTCTCCTTGTTCGGCCTGTGAGTTTAGGTGGACGGCCTTGTCTTGTTAGGTTTACAGTTGTGCCATACTCCTTCCATTTCTGAATGATGGCTTGAACAGTGGCTCCGTGGGATGTTCAAGGCTTTGGAAATCTTTTTGTAGCCTAAGCCTGCTTTAAATTTCTCAATAAATTTAACCCTGACCTGTCTGGTGTGTTCTTTGGACTTCATGGTGTTGTTGCTCCCAATATTCTCTTAGACAACCTCTGAGGCCGTCACAGAGCAGCTGTATTTGTACTGACATTAGATTACACACAGGTGCACTCTATTTAGTCATTAGCACTCATCAGGCAATGTCTATGGACAACTGACTGCACTCAGACCAAAGGGGGCTGAATAATTACGCACAGCCCACTTTGCAGTTATTTATTTGTAAAAAAAAATTTGGAATCATGTATGATTTTCGTTCCACTTCTCATGTGTACACCACTTTGTATTGGTCTTTCACGTGGCATTCCAATAAAATTGATTCATGTTTGTGGCTGTAATGTGACAAAATGTGGAAAAGTTCAAGGGGGCCGAACTTGCAAGCCACTGTATGTGTTGGATAAGAGATAAGAGAAGCCCAGGTTGTTACAGTGACATCACCATTAGCTTTTCTCATCACTTTTTTCAGCTTGATGTGGGGTCATGATGTTTGTTCTAATTATACAACGTCACTAACCAGGAAATGATTATCATTTTATCCGTTAACTTGATAACTCTGATGCTATACTTTTACTGCTAGAAGTCTGCTGTTCACCCTCTTTAAATCTGTGAAAGTCAAAGATGTGAAAAGCGGCACAGAAGCTGCGCTACTTTTTTCAAATGTCTTATTCTGGCGTGGCTGCGTCTCCAGGTGGCGTACCGCTGTACTAACAACTCCGTCCTACTGTAGTGTTTATCTTACAGCTGATGCTAAACACTTAGCGTATTACGTGCATAGCAGTGTTCCACTGAGATTCACGGTTTAGTGTGGAAAATGTATTCTCACCCAGGCTTTCACACCCCCTGGTGGTGGATTATTATAATACTCAAATACATGAATATATTTAATTTCAGGCTAATAAACGCTAATGAATCAACTCGCTAAGTGTTTGTTCGGGTGATATTTTAATGTACTGTTAAAATATTATATTCTATTTAATTTTAGTGCTAAAAAAATGTATACCATAAACAGTATTTAGTACATGCGTGTGCATTTGGGACGTAGCCACAGCTAGCCAAGCTTGAGTGTAGCTGCTAAATGCCTTGCTAACTACCTAGCACTGGGTTTTAATTAGCATGCACGAGGGCTGTATAATGGTTTAAAGCCATGTTTAATGTGATAGATTGCAACTTGCTGCTAAACATTTAGCTAGTTATCGTGCCATTTTGGTGTGTAATGTCAGAAGGTTTGTGAACATGTAACGTGGTTGTGTTTGTTTCTGTGGATTTGAAGATACACCTTCAGAAATAAACGCTCCACAGTTAAGGTACCACAGGAATAAATAAATACATATAGGAACCTTGGTCTGCGAGCATATATTTGAAAAAAATTTTAGCTCAACGGTAAACTGCAGGTTAATTTGTTTTATTTTTACTTTACATTTTGCACTAATTATTTTTATATTAATATTTTTGGGTTGTGGAACAAATTTACTCATGGGGAATTTTTTTTTCTTTGATATACGAGTGTTTTGATTTACAAGCACGGTTCTGGAACGAATTATGCTCGCAATCCAAGGTTTAACTGTAAATAAACAAATATATAATTCAGGTCAGGTTTTGCCGCTTGGAATCTGAATTGCACTCTGTGCTACATGTCCATTTACGGTACAACCACGTTGTCTTTACATCCTGGAGCCTAGCATCGTCATGGCTCCAGCACACTTCGCTAGCTAGCTAACACCGCTCCCTGACCGACATGTGCTTCAGTGGCTCACTTGCTGGCCTGTGGTTCATTGCGATCACTCGCAATGTTTCTACAGATTCTCAATTAGCATTTACAAAACCTTAAAGAATTTTGTGCTCAGACAATTCTGTATTTTTTATATTTTATTAACTCGATACTGGCCTTTTGTAAATAGGTTGTATAACGACGCAGTGTCGTTTCTTTCCATGATGTGCCACAGTCGCTCAGGAGCGATTCATCATGTGTGAAGTTAGTCAGGTAATAAAAAACGATAATAAATTGTGCTGTGGTGCATTATTGTGGTTTAAGGGATGCTTCACACAGATATACTAACCAGGCTAAATCTATTGACCACAATTGCTAAAGCTCTATTCATTATTAGCAACTGCAAAGCTTACCTGACTCAGGTGATGTCACAAAATTTGCTACTAACTTTAACATTTCTAAACAAAAAATATACGTATATTTAAGAAAGTTAAATTAACTGAGGACTCAGTGTTACATGTTAGCATGATGCTAAATGCTGCTAATTATTGATTAATCCAGCGCTAATATTTTAGTTACTGTTATAAACATTGGATTTAACTGTAATTAAATTGACATACTCTATGGTGTAATTTATCAGTTAGCATGAAATCTAAATAACGGTGATCTTTAATTCATTATGAACAACATGAAGATGTTCTAATTGAATTATGATTCTTATATTTATAATGAACATGCTAGCATTTAATAAAGCTAACAAATTAAACAGTTAGACTTGCTCGCTCGAGCTAAGTAGCTCGTCATTAGCTTTAGTTCAGTCCTGCTTTAGCGATGTTAGCGTTTTTTGAGTGAAGTATTCCTGTAATCCAGTGTTGTCTTCCATTAGGAGAAAAAGTGTTTGTGCGATTCCTCTCCATGCCTGATTTGTTAATTTTGGAATGTTTGTTTTTAACGTTTTTTAAATTATTATTAAATTATTTAATAATGTTTTTAATACATGACTGCTGAATTTGTACATTTGTAATAAAACTGTTTGAAGCACGGCATTGAGTGCGAGGCATTCAATTAAATTTTATTTGTATAGCTCTTTTAACATTTGTCATTGTCGCAAAGCAGCTTTACACAATCAAAATAATTATTTAAGTGTGTATGAGATGTGAGTGTGTGTGAATCAGAATGATCAGATCGTCCCTGATGAACGAGTCGAGTGTGACGGTGCTGAGGGAAAAACTCCCTGAGATGGTAATAGGAAGAAACCTGGAGAGGAACCAGACTGAACAGGGAACCCATCCTCATCTGGGTGATAACGGACAGCAGGGATTGATCTGCACTCATACTGTGTGTTAGGAGGCTGGAAGTTCAGTATAACAGGAGATGTGGAGAAGTTCATATGGAGTCCAGTTGGTTATTGGAGACTCGGGTAGACTGCAGGAAACTCCAGTCCTGAACTATCGAGCGACTGCAGTCACGAGTCCTCAGAGAAACAGCCGTCTGTATCAGAACAGAGGACAGAACCGTCTTCATGGTGAACAGACAGACCACACGGGTCGCGTCCATGTGACGAGATCTACAACCAGAAGAGGGACACCAGGACAAGTCAGACAGGTCCAGAGGACAGAGGGGGTCTGGATCACTGGCAGCTCAGGAGAGACATGTAGCTCTACGTCCATGAGTCCCCCAGATCTGCTCCTTATCCACACTGCATTGGCTGGAATCTATAATCACACCGAGGTCTTTCACTGTTGCACTTGATGGAACAGAAAGACCATCTAAAGTTAGGATTAAGGATTAAGCAGAAGGATTAACATCCAGTCTCTTGCACACTTTGCTCAACTCCAGGGAGTGGAGGCCAACAGACTTTATTTTTTTCACAATACGTTTACATTTACGCATTTAGCAGACGATCTTATCCAGAGCGACTTACATTTTTTCATCTCATTACACATCTGAGCAGTTGAGGGTTAAGGGCCTTTTGCTCAGGGGCCCAACAGTGGCAACTTGGTGGTTGTGGGGTTTGAACCTGGAATCTTCCGAACCGTAGTCCAATGCCTTAAACCATGAGCTACACCTTCTTTCTTGCTGGGCTGAGGTAGTGGGCGGACCAATGCTTCTAATAAGGCAATAACTGAACACCTGTTCATGGATTTCAGCCAATCACGTGGCAGCAGCACAAAATCACACACGTCCAGCTCGAGGTCACTCCAGGTAGTGTTCACTTCAAATATCCTGAAAAAGTCTGATGGAAATAAATAAACAATCAGATTATCTTCTAAATATACGTTATATTGTAAATCCTTAGCTTTTATTTTCTGTCCTTTTGTATTGATGCTCCCTGAAAAGAGCTGAAGACTGTGTTTGGTGTGTTGTGACTAGATAGCATTCAGCAGAGGGAGGTGTGTGTGTGTGTGTGTGTGTGTGTGTGTGTGTGGAGGAGGAGGAGCATTCCCGGGTTGCGTAGCTGCACTCTGTTGGTCAGCTTGTGTCCACTACACCGCAGAGTCAGGTCTACAGCAGGAGTTAAATCACACCACACCAGAAGCTCTTTAGTGTGTGTGTGTGTGTGTGTGTGTGTGTCGGGAGCTACTCTGCATTCTGCTTCATAACTTAAAGGTAAGTTAGACTCCCTAAAACTGACTAAATACCTCCAGACAAATACACCATGGACTCTGTCCTTCACTCTGCATTACACTGGCAGCTTCATCATTCAGCACTGATTACCTGAGCTCTTCCCTGCTCCAGTGCCTTTACTCACTATCACACTATCAGTGGTGTCAAAAGTATTCACATTTATTAATTGAGTAGAAATATAGATACCAGGGTTTAAAAAGACTTCTTTAGAAGTATCAACTCAAGCTTTTTACTCAATTAAAAGTGTAAAAATACTGGTTTCAAAACTACTTAAAGTATAAAAGTAACCTTAGGGGGGGAAAAAACAATAAGTTCTCGCGTTCTTATCATGCGAAGGGGAGGGGGGGATTTGGGGGGAACGCTATTTTTAAAATGTAAGGAGTAGAAGTAAAAAGTCGGCTGAAAAATAATTACTCCAGTAAAGTATAGATACCCAAAATTTCTACTTAAGTAAAGTAACGAAGTATTTGTACTTCGATACTTGACACCTCTGTTTACTATACTCACTTTACTCACTATACTCACTATACTCACTTTACTCACTTTACTCACTATACTCACTATACTCACTTTACTCACTATACTCACTTTACTCACTATACTCACTTTACTCACTTTACTCACTATAACGTACTCACTTTACTCAGTTTATTTACTATACACACTTTATTCACTAATATGAACTTTACTCACGGATGTGTTTGTGCACTAATAGAGTGTGTGTGCGTGTGTTTATACATGTTTGGAGACATGATGAACAGTCTGATTTCTTTATCAGTTTCTGATTTGTTCCTTCTGTGGTTTCCATGGCAACCACAGAACCAATTACGTATTTGAAAGCAGCGTTCGCTAGTCAGGTTCTTCGATGAGTCGGGATCCAACACAAGCCATGCATTGGGAAATGTTAAGAATGACCTTTGTATACAGGAAGAGTACCACCTACATAAGAAACTTATGTCAGTTAATAACAAAAGCTATTTCCACTTTTGCTTTACTGTCGATACAGCTAAAATATACTGACGCAACATGACATGAGTGTGCTGTACTGCATGGCGTGATGTGGCTGTAGGCACGATGGTGCAGCCTGAGTACTGAAGATATCACATCCATGCTAATATTCAGCACAACAGCACCACCTTGAGTGTAACATTGAGTTCATATGACAGTTCCACAAATGCAATTGAATATGAACAGATTATGATTTGTTTTCTTATTAAGCAAGTTATTTATCTCTGCCCACACATATACTTCTGCACCTCATGGAACTAACTAACCGCGACTGGTGGAATTAGCGAGTGACAGTCAAAGTCAACTTTATTGTCGATTCTGCTACATTGTACAGTGCACACATATAGAGAATAGAAATTACGTTTATCTCAATCCTCGTTACAAATAACACTAAAAAAAACTGACCTGCAAAAAGGGACAGTTAACATCCCAGAAGGCTGATATGGTGCAAAATGGAACAGTGCAATAAGAATAGTGCAAGTGTGCTTATTTTAGTTGTTTAAAGTGACATTTTACACAGCAATATAAAACAGTATAAAAACGGTATGTACATTTTTTGTAGTTATTTTTCTGTGTTGAGGTAGTAGACAGACCAATGGTGCATAAAGGGACAGGGGCCTTCAGTCTGCTTGTTCTGGCCTGGAGACTCCATAGTCTCCTCCCTGATGGCAGCGCTCTCACTATGCGCTGGAGTGTCTTCCGGGAGGACGCTGTACCACACAGTGATGCAGCTGGTCAGGATGGTCTCAATGGTGCCTCTGTCAGTGTCAGTGTAATGAACACGAGGTGAGAGTAGTGTTAAACTCTGTATCCAGAAGGTGAGGAGAATAAACCATGGAGGTGATGGACAGTCCTGAGAAACTCACCAGAGTTACTTTATATTTACACTTATTACACTTTAGAATATCAGCTCTGTTAAGTTCAGGGTTCTGGGATCGAATCCCAAATAGTGTTAAATGGAAAGCTAGTGCACTATGTAGGGTGTACAATCCCTTCTTCCACACACCAAGTAGTGCCCTTGATCAGGGGTTAGAGAGGGATTTGGGATTCAGCCTTGTGTTAGAAGCTAGTTAGCTTTGTAGCTAAGCGTTAGCCATGAACAGAACGACACGGATGGTTCAGAGGTGATTCAGAACGACTTAGAAGTGATTAGTGCAGAGACGGCGTGTTGTTTAAGACGTTACATAACGTTATCAGGTGTGTGTTCTTACTGAAAGTGCTTCTGTGTCTGGGTGTGAATGTGGGTTTTGTCAGACAGCTGCTCTCTCCTCAGTACTGCGGACCGTACAGACCTACTCTCACCCACGCTGAGACACACAGTTAGTGTCATTAACACCTGGGACACGCCCACTCATACATAACACGTCACAGTGCTGTTATTGTCTGTTATCAGCACTCGTGGAATAACGTCTCTCATCCAATCAGATCACTCACTTGGAACTAGATGTTGTATAATGGCGTATATAATATTAAATTATTACATACGATTGTAATTATGTTGTTTGAGTGTGTGTGTTTCTCTCTGTGCACTTTAGGAGAAGGCTAAAGGAAAAAGGATAAACTGCTGAATGCTTACATTCCTAGAAGCACCATGAAGAAAGCATCCTCTGAACCTAAGGACAGACCTAAGGACAGAGACTCCCTGTGTAAGACCACAAGGGCTACCTGAGTATATTTTTAAATTTAACTGGTCAAAGTGTTCTGCTGTGATACTAAAGGTTTTTTTTAACTGATCTGATCTGGTTAAACATCCCAGTTTCATACTCTGATACAGTGGCATGTAAATGTGTAAAGTCCATTTCCTGTATAGCAGGTCCTTTCTCTTTTTTTGCAAGTCTTATTCATTGAACAATCATGATGTATAAATATCAAGAAAACCAATTAATATGTATTTTCATACAACAACAGAAAATTGAAGGAACCCTGCACCCATCCACCCAAGACACAACCAAAAACACACACATGACATGAGACTGAAATTTAAAACCCCTTTAAATTTGGGCCCAAAAAGAACATGTGACTTAAGTGACAGGGAGAGGTGTGACACATGGCCACACCTGTCCTCAACATCAGGATGCAGTACTGGAGTACTAATGTTTGAAAATTAGAAATGTTTTATTTAATTCTATTTTATTTTTATAAATCATAAAATACATGTCTAACAAAGCTTGTACAAAAATATCACAAGGTGCATAATTTTTCACAGTACTGTAGATTTCACCCAGCCAGCGCAAACCCTTAAAGTGAATGAGGCTGAGGCAGCCACAGGAAGTGCTGGGAAAAAGCCATAGACAGGAAACGCTGTCTGCACACATGCTCAGCCGCTCTCCCCATGTCGTTTTCCCAAGTAATCCTGGTTTAGGTGATTTTAGAATTACTTAGTGATAAGATTCAATTATATATTCCTGAAATCACACCAGCTGATGTGGATTAAACCTGACCTAGCTTTCCCATGGCCGCTTGGGAGGTGTAGAAGGAAAATTGGGAAAACACTTGGATACAAAGTGCGAACTTGTAGGGCATTTCAAAAGAAACTCCAAGGACAGACTAACAAAACTTTTAAATACTCCACCTCTATACAAATCATGAAAATACTTGATGTCTTTGTCATGGAGTCCTGAAAGTGCTGAATCTAGAAGTGATGAGAAACAAAAGAGTTTTATGCAAAGTGCCCAAAACTGACACACTTCCAAATCTACACTAAGAGCAGATCTTAAGTGTGTATCACTGGATTATCTGTATATTGAGCTGGTTTGATTGGAAAGCAAGTGTGAAGTAGAGTAGATATAGAGGACGATCTAGAGGACAGAAATTCTAATTTGCACCAGGTGGGTTCACATGAGCTCATCCAGAAGCTTACGTTTTGAATATGTGCAGAGCAAGTTCACCACGAGTCTACATGTCTGGAATAAGGTAGAAGAAAAGTGATACATTTGTCATCAGTATTTAGGTAGAAATATAGTAAATCATAAACATGATTGGAAAAAAGGAAATGTAGGTAGAATATCCATTTTAACTGCCTTGATTTTTCTGGTTAGAGAAAGAGGTCAATCAAATTGATCATCAAAGATAAGAGGTGAGGAGTGAGCATGGGACAGAGCATGAGTAACGTTAATTCCTCAAGGGAGACTGAAGGGTTAATTTGTACAGCACTATTGCTGACTGAGTAATATTAACTCTAAAATTTAGTTTATATGCTGAGAAAAAGGTAAAATTATCCCATGCACCGTGGAACCTTGGATTACAAGCGAGTTTTCCGATAAAAAATAATGGAAACTCAAATTATTCGTTCCACAGCCCAAAAAAAATAAATACATAAAAATAATTAACACAAAATATTAATTAAAAATAAAGCAAATGAACCTACACTTTACCTTTAAAAAAAGTAAAAATAAATCCCGACAGATAAGTGTTTCTGTTTGTGCACGCAGGCGCTGTGTGTGTGTGTGTGTGTGTGTGTGTGTGTGTGTGTGTGTGTGTGTGTGTGTGTGTGTGTGTGATACATGATACTCGGTACTCGTAAACCAAGACTTGTTCGTTTTCCAAGTCAAATTGATTAAAAATCTTTGCTCGTCTTGCGGAACACTCGCAAACTGCATTACTCGCAATCTGAGGTTCCACTGTAGATAACTTAGCAGGAACAGAGCCTACAGGGTCGGTCACAAACAACAAAAAGTCATCAGCATATAGTGATAGTTTGTGCTCCAGTCCATTGGAATAATACCTTTAAAAGCAAGAGAGGATCTAAGATTAATGGATTATGGTTCAGGGTGTTCATGGGCTTCAGGCCTCCTGTGACCCTGTACAGAACAAGCGCTATTCGGTGAGTAAATGTAAAAAAATAAGGAGGAATGGCCGCGCCTGGATTTTTAACGAGGGGTGAAAGGGCACGACGGTACAGCACCTGTTTAGAACACAGAACAGAGCATCACTACAGAACTGACTGCATCACATTAATCATTTCATCTAAATGATCTTGTTCTTGTTATACTTAAAAGGCAAATTTTACATTTTAAATAATATACTAATAGTTAATATGAAAGCAGTTAATAAGGACATTAAAGGAAGCCAACACTAATACTCCCCCTGTGAATTTAATGCATATACAGTATATTGCATGTGTGATTGCATGTACAAAGCCTAGAACATGACGAGACACACGTTCCTCTCAGCTCAGGTTTTATTATACCCTGACAGAAAGCTTTCTTCAGCTGCTGTATCCCACAGATTATGTCAGTCCTGTTTTACATCCTTATTCCAGACTGTCAGGTTTGTAAATCCTTCTTCCTGAACGAGTGTGAGCTTCACACTCCACCTCTCTTCATCCCTGATACCCCTGTTCCCACGGGGGTCGCCGACCGAGCCAGACAAACCCTTCCAGCTGGTCTAGAAGTCCGGAAGTCTGGGATTTCTGACTCGGGCCTGGGAGTGTTCAGTAGAGGAGGCACGGTTCCGGTCGGGGCTCACTTCGGGCCGTATCAGGGGGAGCTGGTAGACCGAGAGGCAGCCATGAACAGCGCCTACTCCTGGGTGGTGAGCTGATTTAGTTATCACAGGTTTATAGTCATGTGCTTGTCATGATGTGCTACCATTTCCTTAGCAACAGCAAGGTGTATAGAAGGCACTATTTATAACTGAACGCTAATAATAAATGGTCTTTTATAAAAACTGCAGCACACAAAGACATTCTGTATGATGGTGTGGAACAAACTTTGTGGCTACAGTTTGTTGAAAGAACCTGTGGTGTGAGTGTGATGGTCAGCTGCCTACAGTGATGTGTACGAAAGTTGGTGATTATGAAGTGTGTTAAACATGGGTTTGTTGAAAATCACAATAACATGACACAGGTAGAGTTCTCTATTCTGCGTTAGTATGAAGTATTATTGTAAATATAGAATTAATATTAAGTATAGAATTAGTATTATTGTAATTATAATTAGTAGTGGTGGTAATGGTGATGATTAATGGGTTAATAAAAGTTTCTCTTTTTTGTAGATTTTCAAGAGCACACATTGTGAAGAGTATATAGATGGCACAAGAGAGGTGCGTGCCAACTGGATGAGGTGAGTCTGGACTTCGCAGAAACCCTTCTTATTCCTTTTAGCTCTTATTTCTGTAATTTGCTGTTTGCTGTGTGTCCTCACTCTGTCAGGTACGTAAACTGTGCTCGTAGTGAAGAAGAGCAGAACCTGGTGGCCTTCCAGTATCGAGAGGAGATTCTCTACCGCTGCTGTCGACCCATCAATTCAGGACAAGAGCTCTTGGTGGGGTACGAAAAGGACTACGGAAAAGTTGTTGGTGTGACGTTTCAATCCCTCTGGAACAAGAAGTGCTGCAGAAATAGTTACGTACAAATATTGTTTCTTTTTTTTCTTTCCCAACAGTCTTGAATTAATTCAGCTAAATTATTTCAGGATTTATAACTTTTTAATTTATAACAAGGTTTCTTCCTATTACCATCTCAGGGAGTTTTTCCTTGCCACTGTCGCCCTCGGGCTTGCTCACCAGGGAATATCTGAACATTTTGATTCATACACATTCACATTCCATACAAACTTAAATAATTCTTTTGATTGTGTAAAGCTGTTTTGAGACAATGTCAATTGTTAAAAGTGCTATACAAATAAAACTGAATTGAAATTGAATTGAATAACGAAGTCAGTTTACACAGCAAAGTTTCACCACACAGAATCTGAGAATCAGAATTACATTAATTGGAATAGTATACACTGGACACTGGATAATTGGCTAAAATGGGACAAAAAACATCGCTGGATGGTCGACCACTACACCTTCGCCTCATGTATATGTACTTTGTTATGTTTTTAAGTCTCCTCTGCTTGTCCCCTTGCATCATCCTTCAGCATGTCTTTCAAAGGGGGGGGGGGGTACATTTACATTTAGGCATTTACGCAGACGATCTTATCCAGAGCGACTTACATTTTTATCTCATTGCACATCTGAGCAGTTGAGGGTTAAGTGCTTTGCTCAGGGGCCCAACAGTGGCAACTTGGTGGTTGTGGGGTTTGAACCTGGGATCTTCCGAACCGTAGTCCAATGCCTTAAACCATGAGCTACACCTGGCCCCTATACAATACAGCCGAGAATACATTTAAGGTGAGATAAATCAGGATTGATGTTATACTGATGTGTTTCCTCAGGGCCAACTCGAGCACAACGAGCTTACTGGGACCCAGTGTTTACATATTTTTTCCAGTAATTTAGTGACTTCGACACATCAGGTGACAAATACTCCCCACCCTGGAGATATATTGGTCATTTCTATCACAGTTACATAAGGGGTCGGTTCCCACCTTGACGCCTGATTGTTATTCACACACACACACACACACACCAACAATATGGGTATCTATTTGAACTGTGGGTGGAAAACAGAACCAGGAGGAAACCCATCAACACGGGGAGAACATGCAAACTCCATGCACACACACACACACAGACCCAAGGTGGGAATTGACCCCTTGACCCTTGAGGTGCAAGTCATCGGTGCTAACCATTACAGCATCATGCAACATCGTGCAGTGTTGATAAAGAGAGGATTAATTATTTAGGATTATTCACCAGTTTTGATGTAGTTATGTCGTAATGGCTGTTTGTGAAATACTTACAATAAACAGCCATCGCTAATAAATGTCAGTGTTAGCGTTACTCTGATCACATGCAATAATTCAGCAGAGGTACATTTTTCGTTACCTAAAACACTAACGCCTTAACCACTGAGCTACGCCTGGCCCAGGGGTAAAGGTTAGGGTCAGAAATGGGTAACATTCCCAGGTGCAGGCTTTGCCTTTACTGCATAGTCATTGTCCCAGACATACAGTAATAGCTCAGTTGCTTTATACATTCCCATATCAAAGTGTTGAAAACAGTTACTTGGATTTTTTTTTTTATCTTCTCAATTAATTTTAACAGCAAACCTATTTTACACTTCTGTGCTTTGGCTGGTGTAAGTCTGTGTCGAAGAGCAACTTCATGTCTGCTAAAACAGGGGATCAGGGGTGGTTCAGTGGTTAAGGCAATGGACTACTGATCAGGAGGTCTCAGGTTCAAACTCCAGCACCACCAAGTTGCCACTGTTGAGCCCTTGAGCAAGGCCCAAAAAAATGTGATAAAATGTCGATCTGGATAAGGGCTAAATGCGTAAATGTAAATGTAAACAACGCTGCAGCAAAAGAAATACAAACAGAGCCGCATATGGTTTATGAGCACTGCAGAGGAATCAAAGGAACACCTTGAAATTGTGTGCAAAACCAAAGCTGATCTGATAAACTTGCAGTATTGCACACTGCACGAGAATAAACTCCCCATTGATTACAAATATCATGTCATATACTGTATTCAACTGATGTCTTCAAATGGAGCTGCATCACACACATTATTCTACCTTAGACTTTTTCTAACTATAACGTCATAACTTGTTTTGGTTTCAGAAATGAACACTCCTTCATTGCAAGTCTTCTCCTGCACATGGTGTTCACTTTGCTATACGGTTGAAATTTATCTCCACAAACACATAAAGAGATGCCACTATGAGGAATACAATAAACTGAAGAAATCAGGAGAAACTCATCATCACAAGGCCAAAAGACGCTCCGGGAAACAGTCCTCGGGTCCTCTCGGCTCCCAGATCTCACCTGCTCAGCAGTGTAATGAAATGCATCAGTGTGCAGACTGTGGGAAGAATTTTAAGCTACAGAGTTATCTCAAGCAGCACCGGCACATTCACTCGGGAGAAAAACCACATCAGTGCTCGCAGTGCGGGAAGAGTTTCATCCGACTCACTCATCTGAAGCTTCACCAGCGCATCCACACGGGAGAAAGGCCATTCGAGTGCTCGTGGTGCGGGAAGAGATTCTCGGATCAGAGTGCTGCTCAGCGACATGAGCGCACACACACGGGAGTGAAACCGTTTCACTGCTCACATTGTGGAATGAACTTTACTCGGCAGAGTAACCTGCGGCGACACCAGCGCATTCACACCGGGAGGAAGCCGTACACCTGCTCTCAATGCGGGAAGAGTTTCACCGACCTGACTGGGCTCCAAGCGCACCGCCAGGTCCACACAGGAGCCAGGCACTACCCGTGTTCACAGTGCGGGTCGTCTTTTGGTCATCAGGGTACTCTTAAACTACACCTGCGCATCCATACAGGGGAAAAGCCGTACACATGCTCACAGTGCGGGAAGAGCTTCGCTCACAGAGGGCATCTTAAACTGCACCTGCGCATCCACACCGGAGAGAAGCCGTATCGCTGCTCAGACTGCGGGAAGACCTTTAACCAGCTGAGTAATCTGAAAAGACACAACCGTATTCACAGTGGAGAAAAGCCGTATCACTGCTCGGTGTGCGGAAAGAGTTTTACTCAACAGAACACTCTCCAGCTCCACCAGCGCACACACACCGGCGAGAAGCCGTATCGCTGCTCGGCGTGCGGGAAGAGTTTCGCTCACCAGAGTACTTTCATGATACACCAGCGCAGTCACACAGGGGAGAAGCCATACTTCTGCTCTCAGTGCGGGAACAACTTTATCAGTCAGGGAAGTCTACAGCGCCACCAGCGGGTCCACACCGGGGAGAAGCCGTATCACTGCTCACAGTGCGGAGGGAGTTTTACTCAACGCTGCCATTTTAAATACCACAAACTCACTCACGGCGGAGACGAGCCGTATCACTGCTCTTAGGACACACTGTCCTCTGCGCAGGGCTCCCCAAAGTCTCCTGTGTGTTTAATCGATTACTGCTCGATCGTTCAGGGAGACACACACCTGCACTGCCTCATGTCTGTACTTCTGCACCGAACGATTTGTATACACTATTCTGTACATTTTAACATAAATGCAAACCAATTACATTTATTAATACTTTATCCAGAAACAAAGGGCCAGTGTGTTTCTGTGTGTGTGTGTGTGTGTGTGTGTGTGTGTCATTCCAACCTATCAGAAGCCACATCTGATTCTATCTGATTAATTAGTCATTCTTGGTTTTCAAGAGACTTTCAATCAGGTGTGGCTTCTGATTAGTTGGAATGAAAGCCTGTACACACACACACACACACACACACACACTGGCCCTTTCTGTATACAGTTTGACATCTTTGCTTTATATCATGCAGCTGTTGAATTATGAGTTCTTATTGCTCACAGGATGTTGATTCATTTTAGTGCTCCAGCAGAAGTGCAGCTTTATACATTGTCAGGGCAAAATAAATAAATAAATAAATAAATGGGTTAAATAATCTGCATCAATCAAAGAAAACATTCAAATAACTGGAATACTGTTACAAAGTGTCCAATATATTTTTAACGCCTGGGAGGATAGTGCTCAACCCTCTTCACCTTAGAAAAGTCATTAGAAAACAGCCATGAATAAACGTTTGGGGAAAACTGCATAGTGAAAGTAAGAGGACACAGTGTGACGAGGGACTGGGACTAAACAGCTGTGTGGCCATAAGAAACCATGAGCGATGGGAAGGAGGAGAAGCTCATCATGCATGTGTGTGTGTGTGTTAACTTTGTATTTATACTCTTGTTCTAAGACATTACCATTTTTATAATAACAGTTCATACACACAGACCAGCGCTGTCTCAGTGCTCAGAGGTAAAGCTTCAAGTTTTTATGACAGGATAACAAGCTGTGTTCTTTTAGTCTTTTTAAGTTCAAGCAAGAGAAGAGATTTTCTTTTTTTTCTTAGTGTCGATTTACGTGTGAGACTGTTAGTAATGATAAATTAATAATGAACCATTACTGTATATGAGGCATGGCTGTGAAAGACCATCTCAACACACATGCATCACCAAGTGCATCATGTATCTCTAAAGTTTCTGTAAATAAATAATCTTCCATTAAGCCATTCCCAGCAATAACTAGAAATTTGTTTTGCATACATACAGATTACCCATGATTACATGTGTGCAACATATGGTGTAATCTGTATAAAGTACAGTTACTAAGTACAGAATGAATTGTTCTTAATTTTATCTCCCGACTCCAACCAGAGGTAGATGGGCTCTTCTTCTTTTGGTATTTTATTATTATTATTATCGTTATTATTATTCTCTCTTTCTTACTGTCACTCATGTTGGTTGTTGTAGCTTCTGACACTAAAAAGCTGTTTTGAGTCTTCATCACAATATGCACTATAATGTTTTATACTTTTAAAATTATGAATAAAATGTAACTGTATATATGTTTGTTTTATTTGGTTCGTTTTATTTCCTGCTGTAATTACTGCTGTTTGAGTGTTGTTTTACCGCGGTCTCAAAAAAACTCAAGAACCAAGGCTGCTGTAAGTGTTGGAGTAAGTAAAGACGAGGTTGTAGGCCTTCTGGTTGTCCCAGTAAGAAGGAGAACAAGAGCTCAACCTCAGTCTTGTTTGTGTCACTTCCCTCATTCAGCTTTATGCTCAAACATCAGCAGGAACACCTTAACACTGTCATCAGCAGAGAGCTTTATGAGCTGATTTTGGGTGCCACAGCAAGGCAGTGAATTGTCGGGGGTCTGCTTGAGTCTGCAAGACTTTCTGTAGTCTGTAGCGGCTCACTTCCAGTGTAGAGTAGAATACAAATGGGACACAGATACAGGACGCCCAACTTGTGGCAGAAAATATGACCTCTTGAAGAAGGAGCGAATGTGTGTAGTGAGAGAGCAATGGAGAAACGCTCAGTGGACGTCCACAGAGTGAGCCGAGAAATCAAGGATTTGATAAACAAATTTTATGATCGCCTGTAACTTTTTCACGCACTAGTGCGAAGTTAGTAAATGTAATTCAAAACACATCTCTGGGTTAACTGTTTGTACTGGGCTGGATCATCAGATTTACTAACACAGCAGCACCATTGAACCTAGTCCATGCTAAATGCATCCATTGCAAGCCATTGTATTTAACTCTCTATACTTACAAAAAAAGGTTTTTGCATGCTGTGGCCCTGTGCACTGAAAACATGGTGTTTATGCAAAACAAAGATGGCATCCTGCAGCACACACACCGCTCCACCCAGCTTTAACCAGTGCACGCATTTGTATTCCATTTGCCCAAGGTTTCCAGTCTCTCTGTAACTTTAAAGGGGTCCTATTATGCCATTTTAAAGGTTGCTAATATTGCTTAATGAGTCTCTTAAAACAGGTTTACATGTATGCAAGGTCAAAAAACACTTTAGTTTTCTCCAAAAACAGATTTAATTTTACCCCATTTCTAAATTATTCTTAAACGACTCATGTGACGTAGTTAGAAAATTCAGTCTGTCTAAACCCCTCCTTTCCGTGAGCCCTCACTGCTGTGATTGGTCTGATGGTGCGTTCCTTTATGATTGGTCTACCGCTACAACGTGTGTCGGGAAAACAAAACGGCCATTAACATAACTGCTCTGGAGACCCGTCAATACATAGAAAAGATGGCGTCGGTTTTACCGTGTAATGAACAGCTAATTTTATATTAACTAGCTACAAAAATCCAGAGGTCTTTTATCTTTTTGTCAGTGTTGCGTTAAAAGGCCGGTGAGCCTCGTCCAAACAAATAACGCATGCGCACTTCGCATGTATGTGAGCATTTTTGCCCTCAGGGCTTGCCGTAGATAGGCATGCGCACTTCGCGAGTGTTAGAGTTCAGTTTTGAACAAGAGTGTGGTAACGTTAATTGTAAGATGGCGGGCAAGTTGTTCGCGATGTAGAACGTGGGCGAATGTTGCAAATGTTAATGTCCTTCTCTTCACCAGCATTAGATGAACCTGTGTGTGTGTGTGAACTCTGAATTGGTATTAAAATACCAAGAACAGGTGTTTAAATGTCTGCCATCAGATATCTGTGTCTAGTCATTATTGACTATTTAAAAGAAATTATAATTTAGCTGAAATGTAAGGCTTTATTATTTAAAGTTCCTCCTTTCCTCCAGCAGACAGTGTGTAAGCTGACACACCTTACTGTTGCCAATGACTTCACTTACTCCACTGAATGAGTGCTGGTTAAACTCGCTGAACAGTGCTCCAGCAACCTCTGTGTCAGATTTAAAAATAAAATTTCTTCTCAAATAATTAGTGTTCACTAAATGGATGGATGTATTAATAAATACATTTTGTTTATTTGTGGATTTTAAAGTAGAAATATATAAAGTAGATTGCAAGCTACAGCAGTAACTACAGCATCCTTCTTCAGTTAGGAGTAACCTGATAAATCAATGTGACTCAGCTAGGAGAGAAAGAACAGCAGACATCATTAAGTGAAACAAAATACCCTGCAAACCCATCCCCATCCAAGCAACTAAAGTAGCTACAAAATGCACTTTACTTAACAAGAAATTAATTAGACATTATAACAAACTTGTCTATGATAATTTTTTCATTATTATTGTCAGAAAATCATAAATCAAGCAAAATAAAATGTTCTGTTATGTACCAGATGTACTGATGTTCATAGGTTATGCATTTTGTATCAGTGAGTACCAAACAGCTCATACTGTACTGAATCAGGTCAAAAAAGACCATGCATCATCCATAGTACAGACATTAAGGCTTATAATGCCATAGTAAGACCCAACAGCAAATCTGTAAATCTGACCCTCCCTCCTGTTATTATTGTGCAGCTCTTCATATTTCCTGTCCAATGTCCAATTTTAGAAGAAAAAGGACCTTCTACAGTTCACAGTTCAACTGTCCACCATTTTGGCTCATAACCACGGTCTCAAAAAAACTCAAGAATGCACTTGTACTTGGAACCCTGAGATATCAAAGCCGTCTTCGTTAAAGCCACAAGAGCCCCAGAGTTCCTTCTGACCACAGCCGTGATGCAAATACAGTGTTCACTCTCCATGTGAACCAAAAAAACACCTTTGCATGTTTTTCAAGCACCTGTGCCCACGGTCATGTCTCCAACAGGAGGAGGCGATCCACTTAGTTGACTACATGCAAAATAGAAAGATCATTCTAATTCAGATTAATTCAAAATTCTGCCTTTTCAGCCAATAGAAAATAAGGAGGCGGGTTGTGGATGGTTCGATCTGTCATGATTCTTACTGAGGGGGCGGACGCAGAACTCAAAACTCTTTTATTGTTTAACCACAACTCAAAAAGGACTCCAACAAAAGCAGAAAAACCAAAACAAACACAAAATCCAAAACTCGGGAGTCTCTCTCTTAGAAAAACCAAAGCAAACACAAAATCCAAAACTCGGGAGTCTCTCTCTCTTTCTCAGCAAACAGTGGAAAACACATTCGTACATGACGGTGGACGGACAAAAGACTATGGGTCGCTGGTATAAATAGGGAGACACAAAAGGATACACAGGTGATTTTCATTACTTGCTAAAGTGAGAGACATACACACGCAGACACACTAGGGGGAGTCAAAGCGACGGCTCAGTAATCCGGGGAGCTGGATCTTAATCTCCGAGGCTGTGGTGGCCCAGATGTTACAGTACCCCCCCCTCCAGAACCGGCTTCTGAAGGAAGGTGAGGGTGTCCCCTATGTGATGTCGGAGGGAGCGAGGACTCACCTGAGTGACGGATTTGCCGATGGGCGGGGCAACCCGGCGGACGGGGCGCTGGGCGATCCGGCCGTGCATGGTGGAATTCTGCAATGATTTCTTGACTTAAAATGTCTCGTGCCGGGACCCAGCTCCATTCCACTCAACTAGATATTGCAGAGCCCCCCTCTCCTCCGTGAGTCTAGCAGTTCCTTGACCCTAAACGCTGGGGCACCCTCTATCTCCACAGCCCCGGGGAGTGAAGGTTCCGTTGCTCCTTTGTCTAATGGCCCCCGGACCACCGGCCTGAGAAGAGAGATATGGAAGACAGGATGGATACGCAAATGTGCAGGAAGTTTTAATCTAAACGACACTGGGTTTATTTGTGCGGTGATGGGGACAGGGCCAATGAACCTGGGGGAAAGTTTTCTACACGGGAGATTGAGGTGGAAGTCCCGTGTCGAGAGCCATACCCAATCGCCTACCTGGAGCGGACGACTTTCCCTTCGCCGCCTATCGGCATGTTTTTTGAAACGCTGCACTGCTTGGGAGATTTTGGCGTGTGCGTCCTCCCATACTTTCTCCGCTCTTTCGAACCACTGGTCCACCATGGGCACATCGGTGGGAGTGGCATCAGAGGGACATAGCAGGGGTTGATAACCTAGTACACACTGGAACGGCGTTAGGCCGGTAGAGGAGTGGCGCAGGGAGTTTTGTGCATATTCCGCCCAGGTTAATCAGTCTGCCCATTTGTGTTGTCGGCTGCTGTAGTATGCCCGAAGATATCTCCCGAGTTCTTGGACAGTCCGCTCTGCCTGTCCATTAGATTCAGGGTGATAGCCCGACGTTAGGCTAACAGTGGTCCCCAATTTCTGGAAAAAAGCTTTCCAGACCCTGGAGATGAATTGGGGACCACGATCGGAAACAATATCTTCCGGTATGCCGTAGCAGCGAAACACAAAAGTGAATAGGGTTTCCGTCATCTGGAGGGCTGACGGAAGGGAGTGAAATGGGATGAACTTGCATCCTTTTGAAAATCTATCCACTACTACTAGAATTGTGGTGTACCCTTTCGATACCGGCAGATCTGTGACAAAGTCCACGGCGATGTGGGACCACGGTCTGTTTGGTATTGGCAGGGGAGTTAATTTTCCAACAGGTAGACTACGTGGGTTTTTTGTAGTCGCACACACTGTGCAAGACAAAACTACTTTCTTCGGTTTTCCGAAGAAAACCGGTTTCCCGCATCTTTGGCCACCAGAACTTTGGTTCTAGTTGGTGTTGTGTACGTGAGACGCCGGGGTGTCCAGATGCTAAGCTCGTATGAGCCGCGATCGTCACTCGTTCACGCAGTGGCTCCGGCACGTAGGTTCGATTCGGAGGGCAGTTCCTAGGCACGGTGCTGGACCACGCCCACTGAACTATTTTCAACTCGATGTCCCAAGTGATTGGAGCCACTACGAGTGAACATGGCAGACTGGGTTCCGGAGTTGTAATGGGCTCCGGTGACGGATAATAGCGGGAAAGCGCATCCGCTTTTATATTTTTCGAGCCGGGGCGATAAGTAATAACAAATCGGAAACGCGTGAAGAAGAGCGCCCATCGGGCTTGACGTGAGTTTAATCTCTTTGCTCGTTGGAGGTACTTCAGATTCCTATGATCAGTGAGCACCGTGAATGAATGTTTCGCCCCCTCCAACCAGTGTCTCCACTCCTCTAACGCCGTTTTTACTGCTAGCAGCTGTCTGTTACCGATATCATAATTCCGCTCGGCAGGTGTTAGTTTCCTAGAAAAGAAAGCGCAGGGGTGGAGTTTCTCGGGGTGGCCGTGGCGTTGTGACAATACAGCCCCTACGCCTACCTCTGATGCATCGACCTCGACTACAAAGGGCTTCTCTGGGTCAGGTAACTTTAATACAGGCGCGGTTGTGAAAGCAAGTTTTGGGCGTTGAAACGCACTTCACGCTTCCACTGGGAACTCGCAAAGGCGTTTCGGTTTCCCTATTAATAGTGATGTGAGGGGCGCTGCCACCATACTGAAGCCCCAAATGAACCGCCTATAAAAGTTGGCAAACCCCAGGAATCTCTGTAGCGCCTTAACTGATGTCGGTTCCGGCCATTGTTGCACCGCCGTGACTTTGGTCGCTTCCATCTCGACCCCCAGTGGCCCTATGTGATAGCCGAGGAATGCCACCTCCCTCTGGTGAAAGGTGCATTTCTCTGCCTTCACATAGAGCCCGTGTTTGCGCAGACGGTGAAGGACGGCAATTACATGACTAACGTGCTCGGAATATTATCGTGAATATACCAGGATATCATCCAGGTATATTATAACAAAACGTTTAAACATATCCCGAAACACGTCGTTCATGAACCCCTGAAACACAGCAGATGCGTTTACCAGTCCATATGCCATTACGTTATATTGATAATGCCCAGATGTAGTGCTAAACGCCGTCTTCCATTCATCGCCTTTACGCACACGAACGAGGTTATATGCACTGCGGAGGTCGAGTTTGGTGAAGATGGAAGCTCCTCGGAGTTGGTCGATAGCGGCCGGTACCAGGGGCAGTGGGTGCTTATATTTTATTGTTACTGCATTGAGACCTCTATAATCAATACAGGGGCGTAAGCCCCCCCCCCCCCCCCCCCTTTCTTTTCTATGAAAAAAAAACCTGCCGAGGCGGGGGACGTGGACCTGCTGATGAGCCCCTGCTGGAGTGCCTCACTCACGTATTCCTCCATTGCCCTGGTTTCCGCCACTGACAATGGATAAACCCGTGAGCAAGGAGGTGCTTTCCCCGGCAACAGCTCAATCGCGCAGTCCCACAGGCGGTGAGGAGGAAGTCGTGCAGCTGCCCTAACACTAAACACATCTTTAAAACGCATGTACTCTGATGGTATGTTGGTGGTTACTTGGGCAGTCGGACTTTCAATGGTGGTGGTTTGGACCGTCAATGTAGGCGGTGTACAAAGTTTTGAGCATCGAGGGTGACCATGATATGACGCGGGAGTTAGTCCAATCGAAATTGGGATTGTGGGCGCTAAGCCATGGGAGACCTAGCACGACGGAATGATCTGACCGAGGTAGAACATAGAATTTTAGCTCCTCCGTGTGACCGGGGAATGTTAACCGGAGGGGCGCAGTAATTAATTTAACAGGCGAATGTTCCAAATCTCGACCATCGAGAGCCTTGACAGATATCGGATATGGTAGCTTCGACACGGGAACTTGCAGCGAGGAAATGAGGGTAGAAGAAATGAAGTTACCAGCCGCCCCGGAATCTATCAAGGGAAAAACAGATAAAACACAATTATTCACGGGTAACTGTGCTCTTAAACAAAATGGGTGGTGGGTACAAGGTGGTGTGTGTAATGTGGGTGTGTGTGTGTGTGTGTGTGTGTGTGTGTGTGTGTGTGTGTGTGTGTGTGTATGTGAATGTGTGGTTGTGTGTGTGTGTATGTGGGTGTGTGCGTGTTCCACTTCGTAACTGGCAGTCTCTGATGCGGTGGTCATTCCCCCCACAGTACAAGCATAACCCCGATGCTAATCATCTTCTCCTCTCTGCGGGGGTGAGGCGGGAAGTACTCACATCCATGGGCTCTGGCCGGTTTGTTTCTGGCGCTATGGGAGGAGGTCTGCGACTGGTTGTAGTTCCGTGCCTGGGCCGGTCAGATCTCCGGCCGGGATCGTTGGCTGCGAAGGTGCTGGTCCAGTTTGATTGCCAGGTTGATGGTTTCGTCCAGGGAGAGGCCGGTATCCCGGCATGCGAGCTCGAGTTGGACCTCCGGTTGAAGTCCGTCCCTGAACCTGAAGCGGAGGCTTTTCTCGCACCAGACACTCTCCGCAGCCCTCACACGGAATTTCATCGCATATTCGGCGACCGGGACGTTTCCCTGTCGCAGCCACATTAGTCTTTGTTCTCCCGTGCATCCCTGATCCGGATGATCGAACACGGCCGTCATTACCTTGAGGAAGCTGTTGTACCGGTGAGTGGGCTCCCCGCCTGCGCTCCAGACCGCTGCCGCCCAATCCATGGCGAGTCCGGTGACCTGTTGAATCATGAACCGAATTCTTTGCTGATCGTTCATGTCCGGGTAGTCCGTTAAATACAGCTCACAGGCCATGATGAATCGCTTGCACACCTCCGGATCACCTGCATAGCTTTCCGGGGGAGCCGGGCGTGGTGGTGACGGCGTGGAGCGCGTAGATAGATCCGCTGGTGCCTGGCCGGAGATAGCGAGTTGTTTCACGCTCACGGCTCGCGCCAGGCTGTCGATCTCCTGTTGCAGCATCCTCACGTAGCGCATCGGGGTTTCTTCTTCCTTTGGCAAGGGGACACCTGCTGCGTCCTGATGGGTCCGTCCATCTGTCATGATTCTTACTGAGGGGGCGGACGCAGATGCAGGTCTTGAACTCAAGACTCTTTTATTGTTTATCCACAACTCAAAAAGGACTCCAAAAAAAGCAGAAAAACCAAAAACAAACACAAAATCCATAACTCTGGAGTCTCTCTCTTAGAAAAACCAAAACAAACACAAAATCCAAAACTCGGGAGTCTCTCTCTCTTTCTCAGCAAACAGTGGAAAACACATTCGTACACGATGGTGGACGGACAAAAGACTATGGGGTCGGCTGGTATAAATAGGGAGACACAAAAGGATACACAGGTGATTTTCATTACTTGATAAAGTGAGAGACATATACACGCAGACACACTAGGAGGAGTCAAAGCGACGGCTCAGTAATCCGGGGAGCTGGATCTTACTCTCCGAGGCTGTGGTGGCCCAGATGTTACACGATCAGTAAAACAATGGCGGTGCTGCTGATTATATAATAGTGTTCACATCAGACCCTAACTTTGCAGCAGCCAATATTTTCTGTAAAATCTCACTCATGCAATTACTTAGTTTAAATGATACCAAAAACAACTTATTAACTTAACCAAAATTATTTTTGCATAATTTCCTTTCATTGGAGCATAAACGTTAGACTAGCTATGCTAAATTGCCATAGATAGTACTAGCTCAATGTGTTGCTCTTTATATTTGCAGTCATATGCTGACCGGCACCCTGACCATCAGGCCAGGGAATTGCACAGCAGGCACTGGAATATTCACTGCTGCTATTTGCACAAGAATTTAAGAATTTTGGACAATTTATATGCACCATCAATTCAGCTCTGTGTGCAGGTCGGCGCTACATTATTCAATTCAATTAAATTTTATTTGTATAGCGCTTTTAACAATTGACATTGTCTCAAAACAGCTTTACACAATCAAAAGAATTATTTGAGTTTGTATGGAATGTGAATGTGTATGAATCAAAATGGTCAGATAGTCCCTGGTGAGCAAGCCGAGGGCGACAGTGGCAAGGAAAAACTCCCTGAGATGGTAATAGGAAGAAACCTTGAGAGGAACCAGACTCAACAGGGAACCCATCCTCATTTGGGTGAAACAGCAGGAAATGATCTGCATTTATACAGTGTGTTAGGTGGCAGGCAGTTCAGCTACAGTATAATAGTCCAGGTAGTTATTGGAGACTCAGATAGACTTGTAGAAAGTTCCAGTCCTAAACTATCGAATTGTCAAGTCCTCAGAGAAACAGCTGACAACACCAGTCGAGGCCAGAACCATCTTCTAATGCCTCTTTTCCACTGCATAGAACGACACGACACAGTTCAGTTCAACTCACTTCGGTTCGGCGCAGTTTGCTCTTCCACTGCAGTGTAGTAACACTTTAGCGTGGGCGGGATTACTCACGCGCGCGGCGCCGCTACTGCCGTGACGTCATCGTAAGCGCGCCACAAACGCACACACAACAATGGAGCATATCGACGGCATGGTGTTCTTCATTCTCGGCATGTGGATGTTTTTAACAGCGAGACGAAGGAGTTTGTTTCAAAAGAGGCCGACGGTTAATACAAAAAGGTGCGTGCGATCCTTCTCTGGCTGTTTCTAAATATAGCGGTTCTGTTGTGTCTCGTGTCGCAAGCTCAGTGACGCAGTAATGACGATTTTCTCCGGCTAATCAGTGACCAGCGTATTTACACGTCACGTTTTGGTAACGGTTCGGCGCGCTTGGAACCTCGGGCGAGGTGGTACTAAAAAAAGGAACAGGTACCATGTACTGGTCCCAGTGGAAAAACCCCCAAAAGTGAGTAGAACTGAACCGTGTCGTGTCGTGTCGTACTATGCAGTGGAAAAGCGCCATAAGTAGATATAATCATTCCCAGACACCAGACGCTTCCCAAAGAGACACATGGGGCATCCATGCGACGAAATCTCCAACCAGAAACGGGGCACCAGGATGGATCAGACAGGTCCGGAGGGCAGAGGGAGTCTGGATCACTGGCAGCTCAGGAATGACATGTGTAGCTCGACAGAGAGAGAGAAAGAGTGAAAGGGGGAGAGAGAGGGAGAGAGGAAAGAGAAATAGGGGGAGGAAGAGAAGAAGAGGAGAGATGGCAGTTACGTATGGTCACAGTCACAATGTCTAATGTGAATGTATATTTACTGTAGAGTGCAAGCAGGGACTCCGGCAGGACTAACTATGACAGCATAACTAAAAGGGAGAGCCAGAAGGAAACACAAACATGAGGGCTCTCTGAGATGTAAAGCAAACAATCACCTCACAGTCAACAAACCTGAGTGATCAAATGAGAGTGAGGAAGACAGCATCTAAACATACCAGTTCACCATAATACTCTACGTCCATGAGTCCCCTAGATCTGCTCCTTTACCTAAGACAAATCTATTTATAAAAATGCTTGGCTAAATAAATAGGTTTTTAGCCTAGACTTAAACACTGAGACTGTGTCTGAGTGCCGAACAATATTTGGAAGACAAAATTCCATAATTTTGGGGCTTTGTAAGAAAAAGCTCTGCCCCCAGCTGTAGTTTTCATAATACACGGTACTGACAAGCAGCCTGCATCCTTTGATCGAAGTAGGCGTGGCGGATCGTAAGACACTAGCAGTTCGCTAAGATACGGCGGCGTGAGACCATTTAATGCTTTATATGTCAAGAGTAGTATTTTAAAATCAATGCGAAATTTCACGGGGAGCCAATGTAGTGAAGATAGGATAGGGGTGATGTGCTCATATCTTCTGGTTCTAGTGAGGACTCTCGCTGCTGCATTCTGGACTATCTGAAGCTTGTTTATGCACCTAACAAAACAACCAGACAGTAAGGCATTACAATAGTCCAACCTAGAAGTGATAAAAGCATGAACTAGTTTTTCAGCATCGTTTAGCGACAATATATTTCTTATCTTGGCAATATTTCTGAGGTGAAAGAATGCTATCCTGGTGATATTATCTACATGAGCTTCAAATGAAAGGCTGGAATCTATAATCACGCCGAGGTCTTTTACTGTTGCACTTGACGGAACAGAAAGGCCATCTAAAGATACGGTGTGATCTAAGATTTTACTTCTAGCTGTATGCGTTCCTATGACTAGAACTTTGTCTTATCCGGATTAAGCAGAAGGAAGTTAATTAGCATCCAATTTCTTATGTCCTGCACACATTGCTCAACTTGAGTAAGATGGTTTTTCTCATCAGGTTTTGCTGAGACGTATAACTGTGTGTCGTCAGCATAACAATGAAAACTAATACCATGCTTACGGATTATGTTGCCCAGAGGAAGCATGTAAAGGGAAAAAAGCAGTGGGCCTAAAACTGAACCCTGCGGAACGCCAAACTCCACTAGAATACATGCAGAATAATCACCATTTGAGTCTACATACTGATAACGATCGGTCAAATAGGATCTGAGGCAGGAGAGGGCTGTACCCTTAATTCCTACTACATTTTCTAATCTGTGAAGAAGAATAGCATGATCAATGGTGTCAAAAGCTGCACTGAGGTCGAGTAATACAAGCATAGTTACACAACCCTGATCAGAGGCCAATAGGAGGTCATTTACTACTTTAACGAGTGCTGTTTCTGTGCTGTGATGAGGCCTAAATCCTGACTGATACAGTTCATGTATGCCATTTCTATGTAGATATGAGCATAGCTGCTCTATCTTTTTTTTATCTTTTCCAGAATCTTAGCGATAAAGGGGAGGTTTGATATTGGCCTGTAATTGGACAGCTGACAGGGGTCGAGGTCAGGTTTCTTAATTATAGGTTTGATAACTGCTAATTTAAAAGATTTTGGAACA
Organism: Channallabes apus; assembly: GCA_030522415.1. Classification (NCBI taxonomy): domain Eukaryota; kingdom Metazoa; phylum Chordata; class Actinopteri; order Siluriformes; family Clariidae; genus Channallabes; species Channallabes apus. Next base: position 74,104,408 of record CM060104.1, on the reverse strand, counting down.
TAACCAATGCTGAGTGAGGAATTAATTATTCTCAACAGCGGTTCTGTTATTACTGGTACTATCTGTTTAAGAAAATGTGTCGGATCTAATATACAGGTTGATGAATTTGCAGAAGAGATGAGTGAAATTAGTTCATTCTCTTCAAGGGGAGTAAAGTATTCTAGGTTTGAATCTGACATGGCTAGGTTAACATCTGTATCAATTACATTGTTCGGTTTCAAAGCCTCAATGTTATGCCTGATATTTACAATTTTATCATTTAAAAAGTTCATGAAGTCCTCACTATTGCATGATGTTGTTGTGGAGATTTCTGTAGTGGTCTTATTTCTGGTTAATTTGGCTACGGTATTAAATAAAAATCTAGGATTATTTTTATTTTCTTCTATAAGAGTGGAGAGATACGTTGATCTAGCTACACTAAGAGCTTTCCTATAGTTCAGGATGCTCTCTTTCCATGCTATTTGAAATACTAACAATTTAGTTTGACGCCATTTACGCTCTAATTTCCGAGCGGTCTGTTTTAAAGTGCGCGTGTGATCGTTATACCAGGGAGCGAGTTTCTTATCTCTAATAATTTTTCTTTTAGCTGGAGCTACATTATCTAAGGTACAACGAAATGACGACTCTAAATATTCAGTCGCCTGATCGAGTTCTGTGGGGTCAGACGGTGACCTAATCGAAGTTGGTAACTCTGGGAGATTACTGATAAAACTCTGTGTGGTAGTTGATGTGAATGTACGTTTAATACGGTAGCGCGGTGCTGTGCGTACATTATCACTGTGACACACTTGAATGGAGACAAGATAGTGATCTGAGATAATTTCAGACAGTGGAATTGTGAATACATTTCTTATTGTATTCCGAACAATATTATTAAATCTAAAGTGTGACCTGCTTTATGAGTGGGTCCTACTACACACTGATTTACGCCTACGGAGTCCAGTATGGATATAAATGCTGTTCTCAGAGGGTCTTCTGGATTCTCAAAATGAATGTTAAAATCTCCAGCAATTAACACTTTGTCTACAGGAACGACCAGGTCTAAGAGGAAATCTGCAAATTCACTAAGAGATTCAGAATACGGCCCTGGAGGTCTGTAAATTATAATTAGTGGAATCGACTGAGCTGATTTAATATACTTAAATACACTTATGTTAGTGTTTTTGTACGATAGACAGATTATCATTATGAATAACTGCGACGCCTCCTCCTCTACCAGTTAACCGAGGCTGGTGTATGTAGCTGTATCCAGGAGGACTAGCTTCATTTAGAGCTACATACTCGTCCTGTTTAACCCATGTTTCAGTTAAACAGAGTATATCAAACGCCTGATCTGTGATAATTTCATTAACAATAACTGCTTTTGATGCGAGAGATCTAATATTTAACAATCCTAGCTTCAGATCAGAGGTGCCGGCTGCGCATTCAGTATGATCGGAGTTTGTGGACTTTATGTTAATTAGATTATTGAAACAGACTTTCTGGGTCTTTCTACATTTTTGCTTAGATCGGGGAACAGACACAGTCTCAATATGGTGAACCCTGAGTGACGACTCTATGCAGCTAGCAGACGGTTGGTTTAGCCTGTCTGTCTGCTCCCTGGCCTGGGCTCTGGATTGTCACCGATTAACTAGACCTCTACTGAGACTATGAGCTATACTACAGGAAATGAGAGCAGCACCTTCCCGAGTGGGATGGACACCGTCCCGCCCTAACAGGCCAGCTTTGCCCTCAAAGGTCTTCCAATTATCTATGTAGCCCACATTATTTTCAGAGCACCACCTGGACATCCAGCGGTTCAGCGACCATAACCTGCTGTAAGCTATGTCACCACGTCTCATTGGGATGGGACCAGAGCATATTACTTCATCGGACATCGCCTTCGCTAATTTAAACACTTCTGTAAAGTTACTTTTACTAACCTCTGACTGACGAAGGCGTATATCATTAGCTCCAGCATGTACCACTATCTTAGAGAACCTATGCTGTCCTAGAGCCCTAAGATTACCTGCTATGTCCGGTGCTCTGGCTCCCGGGATACACCTAACCACTGCCGCTGGCGCCCCTAAAGGTCTAGCTAATGTCACGTGCCTCAGTATAGAGTCTCCTATAACCAGAGCTCTTTCAGGTTTCTCAGCGGGTGCATTATCACAGTGTATTGTGTTCTCTCAAGTTTGTTACTGTTTGTACATTTCAACAAGTGTGTGTCATGTTGTCTTTTTGTATAGCTCTTAGTTGGTTTTGTTCATTTATGTTGTACGTAGCACCTTGGTCCTGAAGGGAACGCTGTTTCCATTCATTGTGTAATAAACTGTATATGGTTGAAATGACAATAAAAGTCTACTTGACTTGATGTGACAGAATGCTGTGGGAACACATTGCCCTTCCACATCCCTAATAACTCTAATTAATCCAGGAGTTTAAGTGTCTCTTGGGATTATATAAGTGTACTTAGGGAGTTCTTTGTTGTACCTATACTTTACTTAAGTATTTTCTGTTGATACTTTGTACTTCTACTCACTACATTGCTAAAGAAAAACCTGTGCTTTTACTCACTACTTTTTACATAGAGACTTGTTCATTTTCAGCTAATGATCACACAAAGGAGTGTTGATTTTCTAATCTAAACATAAGCGTTCACGCTGTCACTCAAAGCATAGTGCGATCTAACCCCCACCCCATGTGGGAAGGACAGGAACAAAACAATTCCACCAATCCTAGTTTACAGACATGACTGGCTGATTATGACAGCGCTGATTGGTTAGTGATTGATGGTGACTTGGACAGTGGATCACGCCCCCACCTGGTCTCTGGACTGCAGATTCGTCTGGTTTCTTTTTCAAGTGTCATGAACTAACCTGTGTTGACCAGAAGACGTAGCTTTAGTGGTTAGCCCTTTGTAGCGTGAATGGTAAACCCAAACGCGGAGTGACACGAGTAGGCAGGATAATCACGCAATTTACTCTAAGGACTCTCACAAATGGGGAGCAAGGGAAAGACACAATCTAACCCGCATACTACAAACACACACTCAATCTGAAAGCAAACCCAAGAAAGTGAGTCGGCGAACGAATCCGAAGTGGCATGGGCAAACTCAATGACTGAGCGACGTGCTGCGCCATCTTGTCTCCTTTTATGCGTCCTGGTTCGCGACCACATTACTTCCGGATCTATTGCCGGTCGTGGACCGCGTGTGCATGACATCAAGTGTCTCGAATGGATAGATATGCAGAAAAATCACTTTTGTGGAGTACTAGTACTTGTGTACTTAAAGTATATTTTAAAGCACTTTAGATTGAGTAAAAGTTTTGTTCTACTACATGTAGAGGAGAACATTTCAGGCATGTGTCAGGAATGACCCCAAGAAGGTGCCTTGCGCCCAAAGACTTTTAGTTTTGAATTTCATTTCCCAGAGTGCACCTCGGTAAGGTAATCTCGGAACTCTCACCTGAACCGAAGTTGCTAACCAGTTTGGCTATAAGGACCCATATTTTGAGTTTGTTTGTTAATTTGTTCTGTTCTGGTTTACTGGTGATTGATACTGTTGTAATACTCTTGTTCTGTTTTATTTTCTGCAGTTTGTAATGTTTAGTTTTTTTGTTTGTTCTTTTCTTCATATTATATTATTAAACATCATTAAAGTCTTAACCTCTGCACTTATGCCTCGATTGCAACGACCACACGATCATGGCAGCATGTATTTGTACTGTTTGTGGAACCAGAACGTACATACAGGCAAAAAATCCTACTGTTTATTAGAGGCAAAATGCAGCAGGGAAATATTTTGTCACAGCACACGGCATCCTGGACATGAATGCAAAACTCCACACAGTCAGCGGGACGTTGCTCCAGGAATCTACAGGCAAGATGTTCAGCTATTGTTTTTTTCCATCATTTGCAGTATTTACAACAGATAATAAAAAGGCAAACAAGCTTGAAAAACAAAAGGTGAGAAAATATTTGAAGTGACATTTAACCCTATCTGCTCAACCACCATGTTATTGTATCTTTACTGTAAGTAAATGAAAACTCTGCTGTGTAACATTAATGTATGTTGTTTATTAATACAGTGGAATCTTGGATTGCGAGCATCATTCATTCCGGAAGTGTACGTTCCACAACCAAAAAAAAAAATACATAAAAATATTTCATAAAAAAATATAAAGTAAAAATAAAACAAATGTACTTTACCTTTAAAAAAAAGTAAAAATAAATCCTGACAGATAAGGGTTTGTGCACGCAGGCGGTGTGTGTGTGTGTGTGTTTATTCATGTGTGTGGAGCTAAAGTAAGAGGAGAGGAGGAATCAGACCCTCCCCTGTCCCTCTTCTCGTCTTACACAATAACTCTTCAAACACACACACACACACACACACACACTAACGGAAAATACTGCCTTATCGGGAAAATTAACAAGAAACATCTCTAATGACCCTCGAGTGCGCGTAAAACATGTGTTTGTATGTACTGTATGTATGTGTGTGTGTGTGTGTGTGTGTGTGTGTGTACAGGACGCGTGTACTGTTTATTGGAACACGTGTGTGTGCGCGCATGTTTTACGCGCACACACGTGGTCACAGTGTTATAGTAAACAGTACACGCGTGCACGGATGTTGATTATAAGCACTAAGACCCAGCAGGGGAGACGATTACCCACAATTCCGCAGCAAATACTGTGATGAGACCCTCAGCTGCAGTAAAACAACTGAATGGTGCAAATTTTTAAAGAAGGCCGTAATTCTTCTTCGACAAACAAATCAGGCAAAAGTCCTGCACACATCAGAGCAAAGATTTACCTTTTAAATGTCTGCACCACATTTATTCGGTAACTTTACAGTCCCAAAATCTTAGAAGGTCAAAAGTTCAGAATCACAGTCATGGATCTTGACTAAGGAATTTGATTCAGTACAGAAGTGATGACTGACTGTTACAGCCATACAGTATTTGTAGATGTGAATAAGGGTGTAGGAAGTTTGCAAAAGCATGTTGGTGTTTTTATACAGCAGGGAGGAGGTGAAAAGGTTGTGTCCAGGTGTGAGAGGTCTGTGGTGATTTTTTTTGCCCGAGGACCAAAACAACAGGGGTCCTGTTGTTTTTACTGTTTGCTTCTGGTCCTGTTATGTGGCTGCTCCAAACCAGATGGCGATGGATGGACACAGGACGATGAAACATAAATCTCCATATCAGTCTAGAGTGACTGACAGATGCATGAAACCCTTTGAAATCTGGAAGCCCTGTCCCTTGATTGCAAAGGTTGTCTTCACTTTCTCTCACTGAAAATATCAAATTAAATCTCTCAGCATGTGTTCGACTTAGCAAACTGAACTCTATCACAGTGGCTTTTTAAACAATGCAAAGAACTCACTTTTACTCACTCATTCATCGTCTATACCACTTTATCCTTAGGGCACATGGTGGGTTACATCCTGGACAGGGTGTCAATCCATCACAGAGCACACATACACAAATACACTCACAGGCTCATTCACACACTACAGGAAACTTGAGAATGGCAATTAATCTAATCTGCTTGTCTTTGGACAGTGAAAGGAAACCGGAGTACCTGGAGAAAACCCATCAAGCACATGGAGAACATGAAAACTCCATGCACACTAACCCGAGACAGAAATCAAACCCAGAACCTGGAGGTGCAAGGTGACGGCGCTAACCACTAAGCCACAATGTAAATCATTTTTTTAACTGATTTATTAATAATTTGTCTGTGTCCTACAGAAGCCCTAAAGGAAGATGTGCAAAAATAAATTGATGATCTTTTTTGCACCAGAAAGTATGTGGATTTTTGTAATTATTTTAATGGCTTAATGCTTAATCTGTGCTTATTATTCAATTAGTTTAAATAACTTGTATAATACCAAAGTAGAGCCCATGAGGTGACATGAGCTTTTCACACCCTGCATAAATTTGCATACATTAATCTTTGTCCAAGGTTCCAATGTGCAAATCAGGCACAGCATGTACACTTCAAAGCAAAAGATTTAACTTTTAAATGTCTGCAGCACATTTATTCAGTAACTTTACAGTCCCAAAAAAATCTGAGAAGGTTAGAAAGTTCAGTAAACTGAGTTAGTAAATATTCTGGTTCAATTCTACCTAGTGTTCAGGATTATATGTGAATTAGACACACTGAAACTTTCCGTGAACATCAGTAGAATTCAGGAAGGAAAATGTGTTGCTGTTATGAAGAATAATCTCCTTATTCTCACCTTCTATATCCTGTGTTCAGGGTCACGGGGGCCTAGAGCCTATCCCAGGGGGCTTAGGGCACACCCTCAACAGGGTACCAATCCATCACAGGGCACACCCTAGAGACAATGTGGGAACGCCAATTAATCTAAGCTGCATGTCTTTGGACTGTGGGAGGAAACCGGAGTCCCCGGAGGAAACCAACCAAGTACGGGGAGAACATGCAAACTCCAAGCACACACAGATGGGAATCGAACCCAGACCCTGGAGGTGCAAGGCGACAGTGCTAACCACTAGACCACCGCGCCGCCTTTCTCCTTACAATTATTTAAAAATATATCTGTAGTACAGGCTGAGAGTAGACGTGCGGAGATGAGTTTAAATCTGGAGAGGGGTGTGAGTGCGCGTGCTGTAGCAACGTCTCAACAGCTTCAGTTTTCTCTCTCACACACACACACACACACACACGTTTCTGAAATCTCTCTTTCAGTCCATACCGTATTGCCACAGCGTTGTGTTTGCGCAGATGCTACTGAGGTGAGTTAAACCCTGAGGTGAGTTAGAGGATGCTAACTACGCTAACTTCACTGGTTTATAAAAACATACACAGACATTAAACATTTATACTTGGTATTATGGATAACATATCTACATAGCGCTGAGAGTTTTTAATGATTTAGTAGCGGAGTTAGATTAGCTTATATTATCTCCATTAAAATGAACCATTTGTTGATCTGCGTTGAGGTAAAGCAGGTCTCTTATTAGTGATAAGTTTATCTGGTGAAAAGTGTTTTATTCAGCACTTACATTTATACACACACAGTCTCATATTGCTTATGAATACAGGACCTTCTCAAAAAATTAGCATATTGTGATAAAGTTAATTATTTTCTGTAATGTACTGATAAACATTAGACTTTCATACAAACCGGATTCCAAAAAAGTTGGGACACTAAACAAATTGTGAATAAAAACTGAATGCAATGATATGGAGATGGCAAATGTCAATATTTTATTCAGAATAGAACATAGATGACAGATCAAAAGTTTAATCCGAGAAAATGTATCATTTTAAAGGAAAAATATGTTGATTCCAAATTTCACTGTGTCAACAAATCCCAAAAAAGTTGGGACAAGTAGCAATAAGAGGCTGGAAAAAGTAAATTTGAGCATAACGAAGAGCTGGAAGACCAATTAACAGTAATTAGGTTAATTGGCAACATGATTGGGTATAAAAAGAGCTTCTCAGAGTGGCAGTGTCTCTCAGAAGCCAAGATGTGTAGAGGATCACCAATTCCCACAATGTTGCGCAGAAAGATAGTGGAGCAATATCAGAAAGGTGTTACCCAGCGAAAAATTGCAAAGACTTTGCAGTTATCATCATCAACTGTGCATAATATCATCCGAAGATTCAGAGAATCTGGAACAATCTCTGTGCGTAAGGGTCAAGGGCGTAAAACCATACTGGATGCCCGTGATCTCCGGGCCCTTAAACGACACTGCACCACAAACAGGAATGCTACTGTAAAGGAAATCACAGAATGGGCTCAGGAATACTTCCAGAAACCATCGTCAGTGAACACAATCCACCGTGCCATCCGCCGTCGCCAGCTGAAACTCTACAGTGCAAAGAAGAAGCCATTTCTAAGCAAGATCCACAAGCACAGGCGTTTTCATTGGGCCAGGGATCATTTAAAATGGAGTGTGGCAAAATGGAAGACTGTTCTGTGGTCAGACGAGTCACGATTCGAAGTTCTTGTTGGAAATGTGGGACGCCATGTCATCCGGACCAAAGAGGACAAGGACAACCCAAGTTGTTATCAACACTCAGTTCAGAAGCCTGCATCTCTGATGGTATGGGGTGTCGTGGCAAATTTGTTGTGAACTGTGTAAATTTTCCAAACAAAATCAATAACTACTCAAGTACTGAAATAGCAAAAGAGTTTATTGCAACCAAAAGTAAATGGACGGCACTGGACTAGCCAGACAAAAGACGAACAGATAAAAACTGCAAGATTTCTCTCCTTTCCTCTCTCACTTCCTTAATTTTACAGGGTTTATATACCTTCACTTAACAATTACATCATTGTTTGCTCCTTCTTAAGTCACGAAACCTTTTTAATATTCATGAGATGTGAGCTAATTCTATTCTGATCAGATTGATGTGGCACCTCCCAATTGCATAATTTTTCCTCTCATCTCATATTTATTCATGTCTGGGCAGGCCTAAGACGTTAGATCGTCTTACGTTCTCCTTTTTTGGAGAAAGTTTGGTTTATTCCTTTTTTTTCTTGACCAGACCATTGACCACCGTTGGTAACTTGGGTTTTTGTGGAAGCCGCAATCTTTCAGAATCTTCCTCATCAAGATGTGTAAGTATTATAATTTTGGTTGTTCTTATCATAGTTAATTTTATCTAATTTGTCTTTAACTGTCCATTATGTATTTACTTGTATAGAGATTATTTATCTATTAGTACTTTAATATATTCTGGTTATTCATTTTGATTATACATTAAATCTCTTTATATAACTAAATGATTATTTTAATGATTTTGAACATATATATCAATTAGTATACTTTTGTTTAATTTACTTAATTATTATAGGATAGATATTACGATTAAAGATTAATTAAATCAGCTTAAATCAGTTCATTGATTAGGTTTGTTAATATTTATTTTTCATTTACCTACTACTATTGCTATACTATGGTTAGTTTAAGACAATCACATTAATCTGATTATTGGTATGATTATTTATATTGCTAGTTCTTAGATCCTATACTACTAAAATCAATACTGTAAATAATGTAATGTTTCTTTTAATATGTGCAGAGTGCATTTTTCCCCAGATTTACTAAACCCATGTTTACTAAATTCTCTTTAATTTTGTTTAATTCTAGCTCGCAGGCAGCATTCTTCTCGCTCATCCTCTCATCTGAGATTCCTTCTGGGAGCAGGTGGCTACACCTTCCCTTACTCAAACCGAACCACCACAATTTGCATCTGGTTAGAACTCTGAGGGGCCTACCTCTGAGGATGATATTGCTGAAAATTACTGATTAATTAGATTTTTTCTTTATAACAAATATGATTTATGCTGTTTTTCTGCTTCTTAAAAGCAGAAGTCTGGCTTTTTTCACTTTGTGTCCCAATTAAAGCAGAACCGAAAGTTTATTTTTATAATTTTTATCAATGCTTGCATTTTCTGTATTTTTTCCTCCAATAAAGTTCCTTAATTTCTTGCACTCTGTGTGTACGGGTTGTTCTTGGGTCACACTTTGCATACTTTTTTCTTTAATTATCATTAAAACAACCATTATCATAAACCACGTAGATATTACGAGTAGATATTATTAGTACATAATGATAAAATGTTAGTAAATATTATTGATATTGTTTTTTCTTGAGTTTTCTTGTCTGTTACCTATCCCTTGCCTCCTGCCTGCGTGTTTTCTCACTTCCTCAATTTGTCGTGCAGGCGCCTTTTCTGTTTTTGTAGCGAGTTGGATCAAGGCCTCTTAGACAGAGGCCTTCTGGGTACTGTATTTGGTACCTTACACTTGACTACAATTATAATTCAATAAAATTTTTCCACAGTCCCCCCTGAAAGCCATAAATATGGCTTTACTCAAATTTCCACAGTCCCGCTTATCTTATACTTAAGGAGGAGCAAGTATGGATTATACACACATTTGCGAACAGTCATATAAAACATTAAATGACATATTTCTTGAACCTTTTAACAATTGCTATTTTCTATCCCTTTCTCGGATTGACCTTGTGGTCACTACCTTGTAATCAGGAGAGATTATAGCTAATCTTAGGTTCTCTGCTCAGGGGTAGGCGAAAAACCCTCATGGTCAAAAATTGAGGGAAAATTCCTACCCTGCCAGTGTTTTATCACTCGACAATGCATTAGCATCTGGTCAGAGGACTTGACAGCAATAAGGGAGTAATGTATGATCTATGGATCATAAAAATGAACACAAACTCATAAACAAAACATTAAGACAAAAATCAAAAACATAACTATAAATTGAAATCATTAATACAATATATCAAACTTAATTAAAGTATTAACATAGAAATTACAATGAATCACATTTTTCTATTTGTTTATGGACCAGGAGTTCAAGGTTTTCGAAGTTGTCGGTAACGATAGTGTCTATGTATCCATGTTGGTAATGATATTGACAAACTGGTTACGTTCGTTGACCAAATGTTTCTTATGCATCCATAGTCCGTTTTGTTTTTATTGGTATAGTACAGATTTGAATTATTTTGTGAGAATGTCCTATTTGGGGAGGTTGTTGGCAGACTCGCTAACCAGGCTTGTTGCTTTGGATTAGAGTTCCATAGCTCAAAATCGTTGATTGAGAAAGAGACAACGTTAAAAGTTCGGCATTGAAGAATGTCTTCTGAGATTAAGTATCCTTGATAATTTTCTGTCTCATAACACTCAGAGACAGACAATGTTCGCAAGCAGTACCACTGAGTTGTAGTAATACACAGTTCAGGAGTGGTATCTGCAACGTATTTTGTTTCAGTTTTGTCTCGTATCCACGTGTCTCGATTCAATATTAGATTTGAAAAGTCAAGTCGGAGTTTAGCAGGATGAAGAAGCTCATGTACAGTAGTCCACTGTTTCAGATCTGTAAGGCTAAGATTCGGAATGTACTGTCCTACCCAAGGTGCAAGGCTTGTGTCAGAGTGGTGAAGACTTGCTTGCTGACAGACGTAGCATATTGTGCCACCTCCCTCTTTTTGGCATTCTTTATGGATCAGTTCATGTATGAACATGTCAACAGTGAGATGGTGGTCTCTGCCTCCTGTCGCCATAGTAATGTCTTGATCCTGCACACACTAAACTACATACATACTGATACATAATAATGCAGTAAATCAAAGTTGTATAGCAATTATTATCATTATATATAGTCTATATTTTGTTAGTCTTGATTTTATATCAATTCATAATATTCATAATGTTAGATATGTTATATACTTTGCATATATGAATTCTGGATTGCATTTACATATTTACAAGCCTGCATTTGTTTTAACATTTATAAAGTACTGTCTTCTTCAATTTCCATGGCTAAGCTAGTTCTCATAGTAGGTATTGTTTCATAGCTATGTTCAACAGGTGGTTCAGGTGCTTCAGTTTCACGTATTAGCATTACATATTGTCCTAGTAAATTATTTCCGATTTTACTGATTATTCCTCTTATTAGGGGTATAACACAACAGATTATTAGTAAAGTGGCTAACAGGACTGCTCCTATCATGGTGCCTATTCTAGTTAAGTATGCCTTCCAGTCGGCTGAGAAGAACCATGGTGTCCATGTCTGATGGGTGGCAATTGTATTTTGTACGTGTTCATCTCGTAGGGTTTTCATTCTTTCAGCTGCTGGTTGTATAGCTTTTACTCGTGCTCGGGTACGGTATGCTGGACCATGTTCTTCATTTTCACTATCATCATCGTTGAAATGATTACTGTCGAAATGTTGTTCTGTCGAAAGGAGTTCTATGTCCTTTGGTGGTGTCTCAATGTCACTCAACAGTGATTTAAGTGATACCAGTGTTCTTTACCTTCTACCTTGATGGCTGTTGGAGTGGCAAGCGCCACCTTGTATGGTCCTTCTCTGCGGCCTTGTGCCCAGTGTTTTCGTCTAAATACTTTGATATACACCCAGTCCCCTATATTTGCTGATTGCAGTCCTTTCTTGTTAATTGTTCCTCCATGGGTTGCTTCGTTAGTCTGTGAAAATATAACTTTATGAATATCCGTTAAATGTTTGACGTAACTCTCCATTTCATTTTCAAGTTGTTCAAGAGCAGGTCCATCATATGGTGTGCGAATGCGGGGAACAGACATTGGTCTTCCAGTGAGCATTTCGTGTGGAGTTAAGTGAGTCATGCGATTGGTTTGAGATCGCATCTTCATTAGTGCAAGGGGCAATGCGTCCATCCAAGATAATTTAGAACTCGCACAGATCTTGGCAATTTTAGTCTTTAATACTCCATTGGCGCGTTCTACCATCCCTTGTGATTGTGGATGATACACACATCCTAATTTGTGTGTTATGCATAAAGTCTCAGTGACGGATTTTATAACGTCATTTACAAAGTGGGATCCATTATCCGAACTTAATATATCTGGAATCCCAAATCGTGGAATTATTTCTTTAACTAGGAATTTTGCTACAGTTTTTGCATCTGCTTTAGCAGTAGGAGTAGCTTCTACCCATCGACTAAATCGGTCTTCCACGACTAAAATGTATCTTTTCCCTCCTTTGCGATCTATCATATCTACAAAATCCATTATTAAGTGTCTAAAGGGGCCCATGGGTTGAGGAATATGTCCTAGCGGAGTTGTTGATGCTTTTCGTATGTTATATTGACCACAAATTTCACATGCTGATAAATAGTTATCGATTTGGCTGGCAAGATAAGGTGACCACCATTCTGAGCGGATTGAACGTAGGATTTCCCCCCTGGCGCAATGATCAATTCCATGGGCGGACTTTATTAACATGGGGAGGTATGACGCAGGTGCTACAAAAAGCCCTTCGCAACTACGCCAGATGTTAGTATCTTGATCAAGTTTTGCTCCGCGCCTTGTCCAAATAGCTTTTTCATAAGCAGGGGCTGAGCTTTGCATTTCTGCAATGTGTTTTAAAGTTAATTCAGTATCAACAGGTTCTATGTCTCCCGTAACTACCGGGATCATGACGCAAGTAGAAGCAGATCCCAGGGCTGCTTTCTTTGCAGCTTCATCTCCTTCGGCATTGCCTCGTGAAATGAATGATCCATCTGACTTATGAGCACGGCATTTTACAACAGCTAATTTTGATGGGAGTGTCATAGCATGCAAGAGGTCAGATATTGCTTGTCCATGAGAAATTGGCGATCCGTCCGTTCGCAAAAATCCTCTCTGTGCCCATATTGTTCCAAAAATATGAATTACCCCATACCCATATGATGAATCAGTATATATAGTACACATTTTTCCAGCGCCAAGGTTACAGGCAGCTGTTAACGCTTTAATTTCCGCCAGTTGGGCAGAACATGGCTGAGGGATGAAGGTGGAGGAAACAACATGATACGTTTTATTGTCTACGGATGGCGACACTATAGCGTATCCAGCTTTATTTTCGCATTAGTCTCGGAAACATGATCCGTCTACAAAAAATACCTGCTCTGAATCTTTTAGCGGTTGGTTTTCTAAGTCCGGTCGGGCTTTAACAAATTTGTTTGACTCCTCTGAGCAATCATGAGGAGTTCCGTCTATTGGTAATACTATTAAGTTAGCCGGGTTCACGGTTTTACATCGTTCAATGGTTAGTTCGGATGCTGATAAGATGACGTCATACGCAGAGCAACGTGCATTAGTTATCACAAACATTTGGCTAGTTAATAATGCATGTATTGCATGCGTAGTATACAGAGTGGTTGGATGTCCCATAGTGATGCTTGATGCTTTTTTATAAGCAAATGCAGCTGCTGCAAGACCTCTGTAACATGGGGGCATCCCTTTTTCAATGTTGTCGAGAGCAGTACTATAATACGCTATGGGTTGCTTGCCCATTCCATGCTGCGTTTGGGTTAGTACGGCAGAGGCAAAGCCTTGTCGTTCTGAAACGTATAACTGAAATGGTTTGGTATAATCGGGACTAGCTAGAGCAGGTGCTGAAGCTAACGATGTCTTAATACAATTAAATGAAGCTAATGCTTCAGGTGTCCAGATGAGTGGCGAGTTGGGTTTGGTTCGAACAACAGTTTTAATCAGATCTCTTAAAGGTTGCACTTGGGACGCAAAATCACATATCCAGGGCCGACTAAACCCTGCCATTCCTAAGAATGATAGCATTTGTTTTACTGTCTGGGGCTGAGGAGCTTTTAAAATGACCTCAATATGGGTAGGTGAAATCTTTTTATTGGTTCCTTCTAACACTCGCCCTAAATATTCAACTGTCTGCTTACAGAACTGTAATTTATCTTTGCTTACCTTATGTCCATTTTCTGCCAGCATAGTCAACACTTTCACTGTGTCCCTTTGACATTGTTCTTTTGTTGGACTGCAAATTAAAATGTCATCAACGTATATTAACAGACGGCTTGGTATCGAGAGCGTAGCCAAGTCACGCGCTAACACCTGGTTAAAGAGGGAAGGAGACTCCACATATTCTTGTGCTAAAGATTGGTACGTATATTGTTGACCTTCGTAAGTAAAGGCGAACAAGTACTGAGAATCGAGATGCAGAGGAATGCTGAAAAAAGCGGAACATAAATCGATAACTGAGTACCACTTAGTCCCCTCTGGAATATTGGACAATATTGTGTGTGGATTAGGAACTACAGGAGTGTCTGCAATTACTATATTGTTAATGGCTCTGAGGTCATGAACCAATCTCCATTTTTTAGAGTTTTCCTTTTGTAGCGGAAAAATAGGAGTATTACAAGGACTTGAAGTGGGAATAAGCACTCCAGCTTTCACCAGTCCTGTGATTGTGGGTCTGATGCCTTCAATTGCTTCGGATGACAGAGGATACTGTTTTACATATGGGAGCCGGGCATTAGGTTTAACTTGGACTTTTACTAAACCCGCTGATTTGACTAGTCCTACATCTGTATGATGTTTAGACCATAATATTTCTGGAACTTCTTGAAGTATCTTTTCCTCTAGTTCCCTTTCGTCATCTTCAATAACTGACATTTGTGCGATTGCCGTATCTTTATCATGCAATTCTATATCTACATGTGTGGCAACAACACTGCCTATGTTTTCTTGTGATATATACATGAATTTCCTATCAGGTGATAGATGTATGTATGCATTCAAAGTTGGTTCCCTTTCGCTTATTTGTTTGGCTTCCTTAACCATCTTACCTAGGTCTTTTTGTTCAAAATTTTCCGCAATCATCAGAGAGACATGCGGCACCGCATGTTCAACTTGGTACCAATCTTGAACTTTTTCGGGCAGTTGTGCAATAGCTGCCACTCCTTGTGGGCCGACTATGATTTCCATGGTTTTCATGTCCATTTCACTGCCTTCTATCAAGTCTTCCCACAATGTGGCAAATTCTTCATCATGGTTTGAGTCATACTTTATGGTGCAATGTAGTGGTAAGTCTATTTCCCGACAATCTGGTCGTAAATGAGTAATCCATGGTTTCCATTCTTGATAAGTGTTCCAGAGACCAGATGGTAGGTTGTATTCTAACCAATATACCACATTAACTTCTTTAGGTGTTGTATCTGGATTATGGATGAGTAGACATTGTGTTGCTAGGGTTTCTGGAAAGGTAACCCAGAGTCCTGTTGGTCCACAGTGTATTTTTGCTCCTAGTTTACATAATGTGTCTCTTCCCAAGAGGTTCATACTGTAGGTGCATGCGGGGAATAAAGTAGTGGAGCATTGATAGTTACCCCATCCAATGTTAGTTCTTGAGGTTCGGTAAACCGTAAAGTCTGAGTTTTTCCCCAGAAGCCCACTGTTTGTATTGCTTTACGGGTAAGGGGGAGTCTAGAGCCTGCTTGTCCAATGCTTGAGTATGTCGCTCCGGTGTCAATCATAAACGGTGCTTCTAGACATTGTCCTATTTTCACTGTCACCGTAGGTTCTTGAGCTGGATATAATGTGGTGACAAACTGCATAAGCTCCCCCTTATTAGGCTCCTCTGGGCATCTTCAGTAGTTAGGGTTTTGGCCTTCAGAGGGGCCCCCCCATTGTCCACCTTGACTTGGTGGAGGTGGTTGATCGTGTCTTTGGTTTGGTTGGTTTTGTCCTCTCCATGTGTCTGACCAGCCAGATTGTTGTGTAGCTGGCGAATTTTGGTCTGACTGTGGTCCTTGAGGTCCTCGGGGTCCTAATGTTTGTCCTTGCTGTTCAGATCTTTCCACTCTGTCTCCCCACAGGAAACTGACATGGGGACAGTCTCTTCTAATGTGGCGTAAATCACCACAAGCCCAACATCCTCTTCCTCGGCCTCTGCCATATTGGGGTGGTCTTGTCATTCGATGTCCTGGTGTATACGTTTGTCTTAGAGGATTTTGAGGATAAGGTGATTGTGGATTCACCATAAGTGCAGCTTGTTTGGCAGCGGCTTCCTTCTCCTTCTTCTTTTCTTTTTCTTCTTGTTTGTTTCTTACAATTTCACCCAGTTGTGATTTACACAGTTGTGTCATCAAATTAGTGGACATTTCTTTTGCTTCTAATTTTGCCTTTCGATATTGATTGACGAAATGGATTATGTGGGCTTGAAATGTTTTCCAGGCCATGGTGTTGAGGCCAATCACTCCATCCAACTTTTCCTGTACTGAGAGTGGCAAAGTTTTCTTTAACATCATCCTAAACAAGCCCCTACTTGTATCATTTTCATCCCAATGACCACCAGTTTCATCTCTCCAGGCATCTTGGAAGTTTTGTATGAACTTGACTACATTTTCTTCTTCAGCCAGTTTGATAGTTTCCAACCGTCCTGGATCCATTTTTGTGGGATACATTTTCCTTAGAGCTTCCCAGATATTGTTTCTGTTGGGTCCCAATGGGAAATGATCATATCTGGCATCTTCAGCCTCAGGCGGCATTCCAGCTTCTTGTAGAACCTCTGTGGTTTTGTTTTTTCCGATGGTTTGACCTAGTATGGCCTTGATGTCTCCAAGGGCCAGTTGGTGGCCCATTGTTTTTCTTCAAATTGGGTGATCCATCTTTGTGCTCCTTCACACAGATCTGGAAGCCTGCCTATGAGACCAGTCACATCCATAAAAGACCATGGTACATAGTGCAGTGCTGTTCCTTTTACTATTAGTGGACACTGGGATGAGGAGGTTGCAGGCTCATCTTCATCTATTTGCCTTCTCCTTTCTTTTTCCCTTTGGCATTCTTCATGTTGAAAACATGTCTTGTTGCTGTATCGATCTGGTTGTTTCAGAGTGGATCTATCTCTCAGTACTCTCATAGTTTGGCTGGCTTTTTCCCCTTCCACATCCATATTTTCTTCTGTGCGGCTTGTTACATTTGCGTCTTGATTCTGTGATCGTAGACCATGTAGCTGTTTCTCTCTTCCTGTTTGTTGTTCAATACTATCTTCTTTTTCATTTAAGTGTCTTAATATTTCTTCATCATTGGGCTCTTCGTTTACAGCAGAACACTGCTCTCGTGTTGCATTGCTCTGTGACATACCCTTCATATTGTATGCCATTTCATTTAAAGCTTTTAATAAGCTTTGACTTTCCTTCAAGGCTTCTCTGTGTACCTCAGTTAGGTTTATTTGTTTTGTTAATTCAGTGACAGTTTTTCCATTGAAATCTTCAAGGATTTTCTGAAGAGATCTATCCTCTTCTTCTAATGGAGTGATTTTCACTTCTCCTTCCAGTTTGACTAATTGTCCTTGTTTGTTTACAGATTTATCTTTTTCTTTGATGTTCTTTCTTTCTTCAAGTTCCGACCGTAGGTTGGCAGAACTTTTTGGTCGTGTACTTGGTTCACTTTGTCGACGGGTGAGTAGTTCTTTTTCCAGGCTTGGTTTTTCACCAGGATGTGGGATCCATTGAGGTTTCATGGTGCCTTGCCCTCGTGGAGAACTGGTACTAGGATATTCATTCCAATATGTTTGAGCATTCTTATCCATAACGTTTCTCCATGATTGGTCTGCAGGGAGGATTGAACTTTCTTCACTTGATAATCCTTTGGTCGCATGTCGTTCTGAGATGCTTTTTGAATCTGATGATACTTTTTGAAAGTGTGCTCTTCTTCCAGCCCCTCTACCAGCAGAATTTGGATTTAATTCCTGATCTGCTGATCTTGCTATTCCATTCAGTGTCCCATGAAATTGCAATTCTACATTTGTCCATTCATCTTCAATTGTTGTTACTCCCATCATCGGGATAGTAGGATATACTTTATTCTCCAGGGATTGTCCAGTGTTGTAGGGCGGTGGCCTCATGCACATCTCTGGTGATGGCGGAAATGTTTCTTTCTGTCCATCTTGCCTTTCTGTAAGTTCTTCTTGTTCACATTTGTCTTTCTGTTCGGTGTCCTTGATTTCTTTTTCTCTTTTTAATATTATATTCATCACTTGTTGTTCAGTTTTTTCCTGTTGCTTTTTCCGTCTACGCTGTCCTTCTTCTTTAAAATAGTCTATTATTTTTAACTTGAGTTTGAGTTTTTCTTCCATTTCTTTTTTCTTCTTTTCTGCTCCCCAGCTTATGATTTTTTGTCTTAATTGGGTACATGTTTCTAAGTTGAATGACCCATTAATAGGCCATTGGTCTGAACATCCTTTTGTTTTGTCATGCCATTTCTTCATATACTTTCTGATATCTTTCTCTAGTAGATGATGTTGTTCAATTATAATTTCTACTGGTTTATCCATTTTGGAATGATTCTATCTATCTATGATTCTATTCATTCATTCAAGATTTTATTTAAATTTTTTTAATTATTTAATTATTATTATTTATCTTTAATATATTTTATAAATTCTTATTTATTCTTTATTATCTAGTATTTGTTTATTTAATTGTTGGTAACAGGATCCTCTGTTCCCCAAACTATGAAAGCATTTCCCCTTTGAATTTAACAATGACATGTAATTTTTATAGGGTACACTAGATGGCGCCACAGAGAATTACAACATAGCAGTAGAAACTACAACAATGGCGTTGAATTATGAGATCCTCACGTGCTTCCTCTACTCCGCCTCTAGACGTTTCTAAATTAAGATCTACCACATGTATTCACAGCCGCTTGCTAGTGAGCAGTTATGTTCCGTTTCTTTAGTTTAAATGGTTTTTAACATTGTTTTTGAACATTTACAGACCAAAATTCTACTAAATATAGGTTTATCAGTAGCAGTCGCCATAATATTGTTTTAACATATGTCCAGATTTCATCTATATTTATTATTATAATAATAGCTTTTATAAGAATTTTTACTATGTGGAGTCTTCTCCCTCTGCAACCAGGCGTCCAAGTTAATCAACCAGACCGCTCCTTTGCTCGCCACAGGAGATTTCTTTTCCTCAATGTTCGTGGTGCATGTTAGTCAGTCACGTGCGCTGCTGTTTTCCTGATTCATCCACAGCCACGTCTGCTTCAACTCACTCAAACACAATGTAATAACAATAACGGTTATCATTTTGATTAGATTCTACATATATATATATATACATATATACATATTTTATTTATTTTATATTAACTAAATATTTATGTACTTTATTATTAATCTCATTTTTGCTTCCTCATTTCTTACACTGTATTTTAACTTAAACAGTTCTACCGACATTTAATATGTACGTCTTCTTTTGAAGCCTTCTTTCTCTTCCCAAATAATATCTCCTTACAAACATATGCCCACCCCGAGTATGCGGGATTGAAAATACTATTTGCATCGGCAAGCATAACAAGTCCACGTTCATTGCAGTTAATGCAAGAGCTATTACATGTTCTGGAAACGGCTGTTGTGATGTGCTGTTATGTGCTGTTCGGACATGGGTGCTTGTGAGGGAACCATTTGATAATAATATGGAATCCAAAAATTGGCATGTGTGTGTGCAGGGTTGATGCTTGGTGACTGTACTCTTCGTCCTCTTCTTCTTGGATTATTTTGGTCTCTGTTTTCTCTCATTACTCTATTTGTCTCTGGATTATTTCTCCAGAGCTCATTCAATATACTAATGTCTTTTTCTATGTCTCTGGATTATCTCTCCAGAGCTCATGCAGCTTCTGCCCTCGTGCGCAAATACCTCTATTCAACTCTGCCAGATCTCACTTAAGAGATGTTCCAGGAGTGATATAGCTGTATTTGTCACCACAAGCAAGAAGCTATTCTATCTACTACGTCTCCGGATTATTTCTCCGGAGCTCATGTAACTTCCGCCCTCGTGTGCAAGCACGTCTATCCAACTCTGCCAGATTCCATTTAAGGAATGTTCCAGGAGTGGTATAGCCACACTTGCCACCACAGGCAGGAAGTTATTCTACTTATGTTAATATTTAAATTTTAATTCATTACCTTCAATGGTGCATGTATATATGTATATATGTATGTCTATGTATGTCTAAATAACACCATACAGTGTGGAATACAGTATCTAAACTAAATATATTTAATTATTTATATCTAATTATATGTATATACAATGTTTGACAGTATTTATTTTTTATGTTACATTTTTCTTTCTGGTTTTTCATTCACTTTCTAGCCGTACACGTTTCACAATTCAACTCAACACAATTACGCTTATACATCATACACTATACAAATCACGACTCACAAAATTGCAATCACAAATCAACACTATCTATTCTAATTTTCTAACCATGCATTTCCCCACCAGCCACCTGATCAGGAATTTCCACCTGTCACCCTAGCCCTGCTAAAGGAATTTTCCAGTCCCTAGAGCAGCGGTTCTACAGGAATTTTCCGCTGGAATTTTCTCACTCGCCCCGTTCAGACCTACCTATCACGCCAATCATTATACCTGGACGTACTATGGTATCATGATGGTAGCGGTATCCACGAGATTTCCTTTCACACCGTAGTTGTATACTACATATTACCACGGTACCTAGGTATATTGTAGTACACGGTTACTTGTACCATGCCAACGCATGCACGCACACCTACACAATCACACACCTACCTACCGGCATTTCTTATATCGACTCTTTCAATCAACACTGTTTGTTAATTGAAGGCAACCCTACTTGTAAAATGTTACACTCTTACACAATACAAATAACAACAACAAGCTCAAGCTCAGCAAGCACAAAAGCACATCAATTCACAAGCGCATACTTTTTTGCTATTTCATCAAAATAATAAAAATTGCATCATAACATTGCATCAAACATTAAATTACTCAATTATCAATTACTCAATTTGGTTCCCGGGGCCAGCAGTACGTCCCCCAAGAATCATCCGACCCCCACAGTCAGCAGAAAAACTACAGCAGAATTTGAATAACAGGTTTCTGCTTACCTTGTTCCTATTGCCGGCAGTTCCGCTGACTGCATAGGGCCGCCGACCCCAAGGGGCAGCAACGACCAGCCGTGGGTATCCTATGCCGACAACGCCAATTATGTCGTGGCAAATTTGTTGTGAACTGTGTAAATTTTCCAAACAAAATCAATAACTACTCAAGTACTGAAATAGCAAAAGAGTTTATTGCAACCAAAAGTAAATGGACGGCACTGGACTAGCCAGACAAAAGACGAACAGATAAAAACTGCAAGATTTCTCTCCTTTCCTCTCTCACTTCCTTAATTTTACAGGGTTTATATACCTTCACTTAACAATTACATCATTGTTTGCTCCTTCTTAAGTCACGAAACCTTTTTAATATTCATGAGATGTGAGCTAATTCTATTCTGATCAGATTGATGTGGCACCTCCCAATTGCATAATTTTTCCTCTCATCTCATATTTATTCATGTCTGGGCAGGCCTAAGACGTTAGATCGTCTTACGTTCTCCTTTTTTGGAGAAAGTTTGGTTTATTCCTTTTTTTTCTTGACCAGACCATTGACCACCGTTGGTAACTTGGGTTTTTGTGGAAGCCGCAATCTTTCAGAATCTTCCTCATCAAGATGTGTAAGTATTATAATTTTGGTTGTTCTTATCATAGTTAATTTTATCTAATTTGTCTTTAACTGTCCATTATGTATTTACTTGTATAGAGATTATTTATCTATTAGTACTTTAATATATTCTGGTTATTCATTTTGATTATACATTAAATCTCTTTATATAACTAAATGATTATTTTAATGATTTTGAACATATATATCAATTAGTATACTTTTGTTTAATTTACTTAATTATTATAGGATAGATATTACGATTAAAGATTAATTAAATCAGCTTAAATCAGTTCATTGATTAGGTTTGTTAATATTTATTTTTCATTTACCTACTACTATTGCTATACTATGGTTAGTTTAAGACAATCACATTAATCTGATTATTGGTATGATTATTTATATTGCTAGTTCTTAGATCCTATACTACTAAAATCAATACTGTAAATAATGTAATGTTTCTTTTAATATGTGCAGAGTGCATTTTTCCCCAGATTTACTAAACCCATGTTTACTAAATTCTCTTTAATTTTGTTTAATTCTAGCTCGCAGGCAGCATTCTTCTCGCTCATCCTCTCATCTGAGATTCCTTCTGGGAGCAGGTGGCTACACCTTCCCTTACTCAAACCGAACCACCACAATTTGCATCTGGTTAGAACTCTGAGGGGCCTACCTCTGAGGATGATATTGCTGAAAATTACTGATTAATTAGATTTTTTCTTTATAACAAATATGATTTATGCTGTTTTTCTGCTTCTTAAAAGCAGAAGTCTGGCTTTTTTCACTTTGTGTCCCAATTAAAGCAGAACCGAAAGTTTATTTTTATAATTTTTATCAATGCTTGCATTTTCTGTATTTTTTCCTCCAATAAAGTTCCTTAATTTCTTGCACTCTGTGTGTACGGGTTGTTCTTGGGTCACACTTTGCATACTTTTTTCTTTAATTATCATTAAAACAACCATTATCATAAACCACGTAGATATTACGAGTAGATATTATTAGTACATAATGATAAAATGTTAGTAAATATTATTGATATTGTTTTTTCTTGAGTTTTCTTGTCTGTTACCTATCCCTTGCCTCCTGCCTGCGTGTTTTCTCACTTCCTCAATTTGTCGTGCAGGCGCCTTTTCTGTTTTTGTAGCGAGTTGGATCAAGGCCTCTTAGACAGAGGCCTTCTGGGTACTGTATTTGGTACCTTACACTTGACTACAATTATAATTCAATAAAATTTTTCCACAGGGGTTGCATGAGTGCGTGTGGCATGGGCAGCTTGCGTGTCTGGAAAGGCACCATCAATGCAGAAAAATATATTCAGCTTCTAGAACAACATATGCTCCCATCCAGACGTCATCTCTTTCAGGGAAGACCCTGCATTTTTCAACAAGATAACGCCAGACCACATTCTGCATCAATCACAACATCATGGCTGCGTAGGAGAAGGATCCGGGTACTGAAATGGCCAGTCTGCAGTCCAGATCTTTCCCCTATAGAGAACATTTGGCGCATCATAAAGAGGAAGGTGCGACAAAGAAGGCCCAAGACGATTGAACAGTTAGAGGCCTGTATTAGACAAGAATGGGAGAGCATTCCTATTTCTAAACTTGAGAAACTGGTCTCCTCGGTCCCCAGACGTCTGTTGAGTGTTGTAAGAAGAAGGGGAGATGCCACACAGTGGTGAAAATGGCCTTGTCCCAACTTTTTTGGGATTTGTTGACACCATGACATTTTGATTCACCATATTTTTCCCTTAAAATGATACATTTTCTCAGTTTAAACTTTGTTCCGTGATTTATGTTCTATTCTGAATAAAATATTGACATTTGCCATCTCTACATCATTGCATTCAGTTTATATTCACAATTTGTTTAGTGTCCCAACTTTTTTGGAATCCGGTTTGTATATTTTAGATTCATTACACACAAACTGAAGTAGTTCAAGCCTTTTATTGTTTTAATATTGATGATTGTGGCATACAGCTCATGAAAACCCAAAATCCCTATCTCAAAAAATTAGCATATCATGAAAAGGTTCTCTAAACGAGCTATTAACCTAATCATCTGAATCAACTAATTAACTCTAAACACCTGCAAAAGATTCCTGAGGCTTTTAAAAACTCCCAGCCTGGTTCATTACTCAAAACCGCAATCATGGGTAAGACTGCCGACCTGACTGCTGTCCAGAAGGCCATCATTGACACCCTCAAGCAAGAGGGTAAGACACAGAAAGACATTTCTGAACGAATAGGCTGTACCCAGAGTGCTGTATCAAGGCACCTCAGTGGGAAGTCTGTGGGAAGGAAAAAGTGTGGCAGAAAACGCTGCACAACGAGAAGAGGTGACCGGGCCCTGAGGAAGATTGTGGAGAAGGACCGATTCCAGACCTTGGGGGACCTGCGGAAGCAGTGGACTGAGTCTGGAGTAGAAACATCCAGAGCCACCGTGTACAGGCGTGTGCAGGAAATGGGCTACAGGTTGCAAATTTTGAACGTCATTGGGAAATCAAGGTGCCAGAGTCTGGAGGAAGACTGGGGAGAGGGAAATGCCAAAATGCCTGAAGTCCAGTGTCAAGTACCCACAGTCAGTGATGGTCTGGGGTGCCATGTCAGCTGCTGGTGTTGGTCCACTGTGTTTTATCAAGGGCAGGGTCAATGCAGCTAGCTATCAGGAGATTTTGGAGCACTTCATGCTTCCATCTGCTGAAAAGCTTTATGGAGATGAAGATTTCATTTTTCAGCACGACCTGGCACCTGCTCACAGTGCCAAAACCACTGGTAAATGGTTTACTGACCATGGTATTACTGTGCTCAATTGGCCTGCCAACTCTCCTGACCTGAACCCCATAGAGAATCTGTGGGATATTGTGAAGAGAAGGTTGAGAGACACAAGACACAAGTACCTGCAAAAGGATTCCCGACCAAGTATTGAGTGCAGAACTGAACATAATTATTTGAAGGTTGACTTTTTTTGTTGAAAACACTTTTCTTTTATTGGTCGGATGAAATATGCTAATTTTTTGAGATAGGGATTTTGGGTTTTCATGAGCTGTATGCCACAATCATCAATATTAAAACAATAAAAGGCTTGAACTACTTCAGTTTGTGTGTAATGAATCTAAAATATATGAAAGTCTAATGTTTATCAGTACATTACAGAAAATAATGAACTTTATCACAATATGCTAATTTTTTGAGAAGGACCTGTATTTTACCTAGAAGGATTTTACTGCAATATGACTAATTGCACCAAGAAAAATGTAAAAATAAAAAATAAAAAAATGTGAAAAAGAAACTTTTTACAGTTTACGGTGGGGTTTTGAACAGATAATTACTATTATATATAAATATATGCACTACATCAGGATTAAAGTGTTGAGGTGTGACTTTGTTGTTGTTGTTGTTAAAGTAACTGAATATGGCTTTGTCCATACAGGTTATAAGTGATAATAGAAATCATTATAAATGAAATAGAGCTGTGAGCTAACGCTATGTTATATGAAATAGCTAATGTTAGCTTTAGAGCAGAAATGAACTAAAATAAGGACAAACTTCTAATAATTTGAGAATTATTATATGTTTTCAATCCAGAACAAAGCACGAACATGAGCACAGAAATCAGTCACAGATTTAAGAATGTTAATATTTACGGGTCGCTTTTGCACTGTTGAGTATTTTCAGTGTGTTAAACAGGTGTAGAGTGGTGGCTGTATATACTCACAGTCTTGTATAATTATAATAGGGATCAGATAAAAAAATAATGATAATATTATATTTTATTATTAATAATTAATACTAATTATAATATATTATTTTTATAGAGACCAAGTTCACACAAGACATTACAGGTCTTACAAACAAGCAGCGGCGGACTGGGACCAAACAGTGGCCCTGGACTTTCTGGCCCACAGCAGCACCACATCATAATACACTGCCTCATTAATGTAGAGATAAAATTTAACACCAGTTACTAGTATAAAAATATAACACAATACGGAAAGCAATGCTATTTAAACATATTATTTAAAGTATCACTGAACATATATTGGGTCATATTAGTAAAACAAAGAAACAAAGGAAAGAACATCAAGACAAACTACATATAAATCTATAAAGACAATATTTTACAAAGAATGGCAATAAAACTGCTGAAATAAAATCAGTAGCAGCGTTAGCTCACGCTAGTAAACTAGTTACTTATATTAATTATTATGGTAGTCAATATTAATTTGAAATAATGTTCATAACCGTTATTTTTAATCAATATTGTCTACCATAATAATGACTAGCAGGAGTTAATGCTGCTACTGACTTTATTCCAGCTGTTCAGTTTGATTGTGATTCTTTTCACTTGGCTCTGGTAGATCAGGGGAGACGTGTTGCTCATCATCAGCAGGCACTGGTTCATCATCACTGACCTGCTGCACTTACAGTTTACACTGATGACTGGTAGATCTTACACTGCATCACGATGATACCCCCTGACAAATGTTCAGGATATCTCACAAACAAAAAGGCCAATCTGTCTTTTCCTCATAAAGTGTTTAGGTGAAATTCCACCCATACAAGTGTGACAAATATGCAAAGAAAAAAATCAGGAAGGGGCAAATACTTTTGCATGGCACTGCACATGTAGTCAGATTGTTCCACTAGGATGAAACTGTGCAGGTGGAGTTAAAATCACACTAACTTTACACTGATATGAATCACTTTGGATGATGAATAGCTTTTTAACACCCTTGTGACTCAATAAGAGACAAAGCACAGAATATTTTCTAACAGCCTGGAAATTATACATTTTGGCAGTATTGTCTTGTATCTTTTGAAATAAATAAATAAATAAAATCACAATCACAATACCGCCAAAATGTCACATTTTGCTGTCAAACTGTTTATAAGCCTCCTGGGTCTCTGTGAGACGGTGCTACTGGACACTGAAAATTTTGTCTTTATACATAGTTTTACATGTTGTTTGTCTTGTTGTGGTAGGTGTTTCGCCTGCCATGCGGAAGGTCCGGGTTCGAGTCCCAGCCAGAGCCCAAACCCCAGCCACTGGATGCGGTGCCGGTCCCAAGCCCGGATTAAATGGGAGGGTTGCGTCAGGATGTTGTAGTGCGGACTGGATACTCCGCTGTGGCGACTCCTTGCCGGGAGCAGCCGAAAGACCATCAACATTTGTCTTATTGTTCTTTCCTTTGTTTCTTTGTTTTACAAATATGACCCAGTATATACTTTTTTACGTTTTCTATTGTGTTATATTTTTATACTGGTAAGTGGTTTTAAAAATTAATCTCCACTTTAAAGAGTCGGTGTATTATGATGTGGGACGTGGTGGGCTGCTGGATCCAGCCTCGCCGTCCCTGACCAGTTATAGACAGAATCTGTTCATTTGAAGCATTTCACAGCATTTACCTCTAAAGCAACTTTTCATTCATGGAAATTTGCATCGAGAAAGGATCAATATCTCACTCACGGATGAGATTAGAACACGGGGGGGGGGGCGTGTTTTTCAGAACAAGTATGGAATAGACCAAACTAATTAATATTGAGAAAGCGCAAATATAAAATTTGTCGGCGGCACCAATGCGATTGACGTATTCATTCATATGCGTAGAAAGGAGATGTGATATTATGGCTTCCGTCATTTTTTATACATTTGCTTAGTGACTGGGCCGGCCCACATTGGCCAGCGGCCCACCGGGAAAACTCCCGGTACTCCAGATGGCCAGTCCGCCACTGCAAACAAGTTTCATTCCTGGAGCATGTTCATAAGTCGAATTTGTTTTTAAGTCTGACAAAGTGAGTCTTTATACTTATATAAATCACAAGAGGAATCCTGGATGCCATTTTGTCTTAGAGATGTTTTCTACTGTATTGGACTGTGAATTGTTTTGTTGAGGATTTTCCAAAATTAGGATTATCCATCATTAGGACAGCTTTACAGGGCAGACATTTTCTATCATCATGCTCTTGAATTGATTCATTGAAACCGGTGAGGCTGACTCATTACATACACACACACACACATACAACATACCAGACTTTAGACATTTTATACATTCACTTACACACTGAAAATATTGTATATAATTGTAAATATTGGTATTTGGTGCACTGCAGTGTCTAATGCTTGTACAATTCACGTGAGCTACTTCCACGATAGAACCATGTAGAACTGTGGTCCGTTAATATCTGCAGAAATTCGTAACTTGGAAGTCTGTATTAATAAGTTATAATAAAAAATAAAAAAAACGGAAAACACACCATCTTACCTTAAATATTAAACCTGCCATTTCTGGGATAGGCTACATATGACAAGATGATGCATGTATTATCAAAAGTGTTCAAGTCAGCAATAAAGATAAACTTTAAAATTAATACCAAATAAATGACTGTCTGACTGCTTTTCTTTTCTCTACTCTCACTCTAACTGCAGGTGGAATTATAACACAAACTGTGACAGAGGTAGAAAACTATCTAGCTGCATACATTTGCATACATTAATCTTTGTCAAAGGTTCCAATGTGCAAATCAGGCACATCATGTACACTTCAAAGCAAAAGATTTAACTTTTAAATGTCTGCATCACATTTATTTTGTAACTTTACAGTCCCAGAATCTTAGGTCAAAAATGTTCAGGATTGTATGTAAAGTAGACAAACTGAAACTTTCTAAAACAATGCCATGAATATCAGTACAGTTTAGGTTAAAAGATGTGAATAGAACTGCTAAATGAGCAGGCTAAAAGTTCATTTAAAAGTAAAATATCACCAGTAAAACTAGTATTTACAAATGATACCCAATAGTTGTATTTATAGGCGGAGTCACAGATTATCTGATTTACTCTCACTCTAAACTGCTGCAGAATTATAGCACAAACCATGACAGTGTTGTCGAACTATGTAACTCCCCCTTGTGACTGAAACGTTTACTGCAGACATAAATTACAATCATGGAGACCCAAATAAAATCTTCAGTGCCCCAGTGTTTGGGAACCAGTGCATTACACTGGTCATGTTCATCAGACGGCTAGTGAGAACACAGCAGAGACCTCGTGATATTTGAAATAGGATCCAGGCAGGAACCCACGGAAAGGAGCAGGAACCTGTGCACTACAGGAGCTTCAGGGCAGAGGTACACCATGACTGTGGTGGTGGTGTTGGAGGTAAGAAACATTCAGTGTAGTGGAACGTCTTACAAAGGCTAGCTTTAGGTGTAGGGAGGCACCACCATCACAAAGACTCACCTCGCAGAAGACGAAGTAGAACCCAATAGAACTTTCTAACGGTTCCTAATGGGTTTTTACTGTAATAAAACTGTTCTTCCTAATGCTCAATGATGCACTCCACAGGTCTGGTAGTGCTGTCTAAGATACCTGCTCACAGATTTAATGATGAACAACTACACCATGTGACTGATGCCAGGGGTAGCTCAGTGGATAAGGAGTTGGACTATGGATCAGAAGGTCACAGGTTCGAACCCCCCACCACGCTATACTATCTTAACCCTCAAGTGCTCAGATGAACAATGAGATAAAAATGTGTCTGGATAAGAGCGTCTGCCAAATACCACAATGGTGACATCAGGTTGATGGGAAATTAAAGCACAGAAGCCAATTTTGATGTTAAATATTTAACTGGATATTTATTTAGTGGAGAAACAGCAGCATCAGAACAACAACAAAAAGAACTATCTATGAGCAAGTTTTCAAAGCCAAGTAGTTTCTTCCCTTCAGGTTTCACTTTTGTGTCTTTAGAGAACAGGGCTTCATCCCAAATCAGCCAAACACCCTTCCACCCCAATAAACACTAACCAAAACCTAGTAATACCTGCAGTAAACATAGTGACTCTTTATTATTGTGCCATGCTAATTAGCTACACTAGCATGAGGTTTGGGATGCAGCCCCGGGCTGAGAGCTACTCCAGATGACTGCTGTGTATGTGTGTGTGTGTGTGTCTATGTGATTAGAGTAAAGCTATATGAAGTATGTGGTGATGAAGTGAGTGGATTAGATCTCAAATCCACAGCGGTAAGGGATGACATCGCACAGACACGCTCCCACGGAACCTCTGAAAGAGGACAGAGAACAGAAAAGAATTATTACACTCAGTGTGCAGATCGCACTGGGGTACAGAGCAGAGTACATGCCATCATTAAAAACATCCCCAGTCGACCTCCTAACAGCCGACACCATGCGAGGGGTTATCGCTAACCTGTGTAGGTACACCTTCACACCAGTGCTAGCAGCGCTAATCATTATAGCATGTTTAAAGGCAGTAAGGTCACCTGCTTTCCTCTGCCAGACTCACCTGTTCACCCAAATTCTAGGAAGACTTCAGTCACGTTAAGGTAAAGCAGGAAGTGCCAATCTGGTGTATTTAATAATAATAATAATAATAATAATAATAATAATACCTGCGATCTGGTTTTCTGACATGTTGATGTTCTGCAGCGTGGGTACGTTTGTCAGTTGTTCAGGAAAAACACTGAAGTTATTATTAGATAAATTGATGCTGGTGAGATGCTGCATGTCTCCAACAGCGTCTGGGAGTTTAGTCAGCGTGTTGCCCTGTACATCCAGCTCTACACACACACACACACACACACACTGTGATTAACCTTGATTGCAGTGCTCAGTGCTTCTCAATGCTGTAGCCTCAGGCAGCATGTGTTTATATATTATTATATGTGTTTTGTATTCTGTGTGAGAGGGTTAGATCATGGAGGCGGGGTTAGGAGGTGGAGTGGCGGACAGGTCAGGGACAGGGGTTTGTACCTCTTAACTGGGTGAACATGGTGAAGAACTTGCTGCTTAAACTCTTGAGTTTGTTGTTAGCCAGTGTGATGGTGTGTATTTTATCTGCACAGCTGCGAATCATTTTTAAGACGCCATCAGGAAAGCTGATTAGGTTACAGTCTGACAGATCTACACATGACAGAGAGAGAGATATTAGTGTAGAGTGTTTATTATTACTCAGACACATGGTTATAGTATGTGTAAGTAATAAACACTGAGGGACAGTGTGGTGTGACGGAGCAGGGTTACTGTGATCACACTGATTATTTTCCTCTAATAGCACATCCGTGGGTGTTTTATTCATCGCAAGTTGAGGTGTTTACCCAGCGTGTCTAACCCGTCCTCCATGGTGGCGTTGATCCTCCGGGCAACGGTGGCGACCGCCTCCCCCATCCTGTGCCAGTTAGCGCGATCTGAAGAGTGTATAAATAGTGTTAATCGATTTGTACTAAAACACACCCCTCGAAGCCCAGTCACTCAGCATAGTGCAGACTCATGCAGGGGGTGTGGCCTAATGTCTGAAGGCGCGTGTGTGAGGATTTAAACGTGGTAATAATAACCTGGAGGCTGTATGCTTGTAGTTCTAGTTAGAGGCATTAGCGGTAAAGAACTCACACACTGCAGGAGACAGCATGAGTTTCATCTCTAGTTCATCTCTAAGATTCTCAAAAAGATAGTAGCGGAGCAGCTATGCTCATATCTACATAGAAATAGCATACATGAACTGTATCAGTCAGGATTTAGGCCTCATCACAGCACAGAAACAGCACTCGTTAAAGTAGTAAATGACCTCCTATTGGCCTCTGATCAGGGTTGTGTAACTATGCTTGTATTACTCGACCTCAGTGCAGCTTTTGACACCATTGATCATGCTATTCTTCTTCACAGATTAGAAAATGTAGTAGGAATTAAGGGTACAGCCCTCTCCTGGCTCAGATCCTATTTGACCGATCGTTATCAGTATGTAGACTTAAATGGTGATTATTCTGCATGTTCTCTAGTGGAGTTTGGCGTTCCGCAGGGTTCAGTTTTAGGCCCACTGCTTTTTTCCTTTTACATGCTTCCTCTAGGCAACATAATCCGTAAACATGGTACTAGTTTTCATTGTTATGCTGACGACACACAGTTATATGTCTCAGCAAAACCAGATGAGAAAAACCAGCTTACTAAAGTTTTATCACCTCTTATAATTGGACTATTGTAATGCCTTACTGTCTGGTTGTTCAGTTAGGTGCATAAACAAGCTTCAGCTAGTCCAGAATGCAGCAGCGAGAGTCCTCACTAGAACCAGAAGATATGAGCACATCACCCCTATCCTATCTTCACTACATTGGCTCCCTGTGAAATTTCGCATTGATTTTAAAATACTACTCTTGACATATAAAGCATTAAATGGTCTCGCGCCGCAGTATCTGAGCGAACTGCTAGTGTCTTACGATCCGCCACGCCTACTTCGGTCAAAGGATGCAGGCTGCTTGTCAGTACCGCGTATTATGAAAACCACAGCTGGGGGCGGAGCTTTTTCTTACAAAGCCCCGAAATTATGGAATAGTCTTCCAATTAATGTTCGGGACTCAGACACAGTCTCAGTGTTTAAGTCTAGGCTCAAAACCTATTTATTTAGCCAAGCATTTTTATAAATAGATTTGCCATAAGGTAAAGGAGCAGATCTGGGGGACTCATGGACGTAGAGTATTATGGTGAACTGGTATGTTTAGATGCTGTCTTCCTCACTCTCATTTGATCACTCAGGTTTGTTGACGGTGAGGTGATTGTTTGCTTTACATCTCAGTTCCCCCTCATGTTTGTGTTTCCTTCTGGCTCTCCCTATTAGTTATGATGTCATAGTTAGTCCTGCCGGAGTCCCTGCTTGCACTCAGCACTAAATATACATTCACATTATACATTATGTGACTGTGACCAGACCTAACTGCAATCTCTCCTCCTCTTCTCTTTCTCCCCTCTTTCCTCTCTCCCCCTGTCTCCCCCTTTCACTCTTTCTCTCTCTCTCTCTCTGTCGAGCTACACATGTCATTCCTGAGCTGCCAGTGATCCAGACTCCCTCTGCCCTCCGGACCTGTCTGATCCATCCTGGTGCCCGGTATCTGGTTGGAGATCTTGTCACATGAATGCCCCGTGTGTCTCTTTGGGATCTGGTGTCTGGGGACGGTTTCACTTGGCTGCAGTCACTCGATAGTTCAGGACTGGAGTTTCCTACGAGTCTACCTGAGTCTCCAATAAACTACCTGGACTTCATATTAACATCAACTGTTATATTATAAATGCAGATCATTTCCTGCTATCTGTTTCACCCAGATGAGGATGGGTTCCCTGTTGAGTCTGGTTCCTCTCAAGGTTTCTTCCTATTACCATCTCAGGGAGTTTTTCCTTGCCACTGTCACCCTCGGGCTTGCTCGCCAGGGAATATCTGAACATTTTGATTCATACACATTCACATTCCACACAAACTTAAATAATTCTTTTGATTGTGTAAAGCTGCTTAGCAACAATGACAATTGCTAAAAGTGCTATACAAATAAAACTGAATTGAATTGAGTGAGTGAGTGGGGTAGGTACGGCTGTCTCAGGGGCGAGGGCTCTGATTTCATCCTCACTTAAGGGTTAGTGTGTGAAGAGGAATGAAATGACTACGACAATCATGTGTACATCATCTATCTGTCTGTTACACACACACACACACACACAAACAGAGTCGGACAAAAAATTTACACACACTAATAGCGGTTATCGCTGGCCTTTTTAAACCTGGAATTGATTTCTGGCAGGAGTGTGTAGTGTAGTGTTGCGTAGTGTAGTCTAGTGTTGTGTAGTCTAGTGTCGTGGTGTTGTGTAGCAGTGTGTAGTTCATGTTGAAGTGTTTATAAACTCTGACTGTACATGTTGATCTGTTTATCTCTGTCTGTCCATCCCAGTAACCTCTTACATGGATCAGAAACCAAACTGATTAAGGTTCAGTCACAGACACAGACACACACACACTCTCTCTCTCTCTCACACACACACTCTCTCTCTCTCTCACACACACACTCTCTCTCTCTCTCACACACACACACACACACACTCTCTCTCCCTCTCTCACACACACACACTCTCTCTCTCTCTCCCTCTCTCACACACACACACACACACACACACACACTCTCTCTCTCTCACACACACACACTCTCTCTCTCTCACACACACACTCTCTCTCTCTCTCTCCCACACACACACACACTCTCTCTCTCCCACACACACACCTGTTACTGACCTCAGAGATTAAACCTCGCGCTCCTCACTGCTATAATTAACACACTGACTCAGCACACCGTGCAGCGCTGTGTGTGTGTGTGAAAGTCCCTATAAATCACGGGGTTTTTAGTAAAACACACACTGCAGTTTCTCATGCACGAGCTCTCACCCGTCTTTACGTCACCGTTTCTTTTTTTAATCGAGTTTAATCTGACCGGGTTCACGTGCAGCACTTCCTCACTCAGAGTGTCGCTTGTTTATGTTTACACTTTCACTTCAAAGCGGTTTAAATCTACACGGCACGAGCGGAGACTCAAAATCAAACCAACCGAAATAAACGGCAGAGCGGACTGCAGCGCGTGCCCGTGTCTCAACTGTCGCAAAACACCGCCGACGACCTGCTTTACGGCTAGAGGGGTGTGTCCGAAACCGACAGGGTCCTGAGCTGAATCATTCACACTACAAGGTGCGTCCCAAACCACACACACCCTATACACTATAGAGTGCACACTACACACACTACTGACTGTACAGTGAACACACACACACACACACACTACTCCCTATTGACTGTATAGCGCCCATAAACACAGTGAAACTGGTGCGTCCCAAACCACACACTCTATTCCCCGTATAGTGCACACTCCTCTCCTATTCACTAGCGTTCAGTAATACAGTAACATGGGAAAGGACAAACTTGTACCGCAGTCATCCACTAGAGGGCCTCAGAGAGGTTTTGTCTTCACTCCCTCAGTATCTCTCCACTGGTGACACAATACAACACTTTAATTCAGTTCATTTTAAACTGAAACTCTCTACTCAACTGTGTGTGTGTGTGTGTGTGTGAGAGATACACACTTTACTTTGACATGTTAAATTCTGTCAGGTTTATAAATCTAACACACAAGGCTCAGCATTACATACCTGTGGCACTTCAGTATCTCCTCCTCAGTGTGTGTGTGTGTGTGTGTGTGTGTGTGTTTTCCATTCTGCAGTGCTAAGCAACTACCGGTTATTCTCCAAAATTCCTCAGCAGAGTCAGCTGACCGTGTGTGTGTGTGTGTGTGTTGTACTGCACTTTAGGAGTGCCCCTGTGTGTGTGTGTGTGTGTGTGTGTGTGTGTGTGTAAATTCCTCAATCTCAGCTAGACCCCCTGATTTAAAAGATTCTAATTAGTTTATATGATTCAGTGTGTAAATGTGGCCAAATATTTTGGCACCCAAACCGTCCGAGTGAATCTTATAGCATTAATAATGTAACTCTGTTTTATATTTTAGAACAAATAAACAATATTTTATAACAAAATAAAAAACTACTTTAGATTAAATAAATCTAATATATAAAATACAAATTCTGTTTCAGGTGTGTGAACAGGTAGTTCCTCCACAGGTGTTCTGTTACAGGTGTCTCCACCAGGTGGTGCTATACAGCCACAGAGAACTTCTCAAAACATCTCCTCAGCCTTGGAGATGAAGATTCCCCTCTGATTCCCCTCAGCCTTGGAGATGAAGATTCCCCTCTGACGGCGCATCAGGCTTCATTTAATTTCCATCAGACTTTTGCGCGTTGTTGTCTCCAGTGACAGAAATTATAGAAAAATATCTCCAGATGTTTCAACAAATTCCAGGACCAAAGGTGGCGACTTTGTGCGATTTTCACTTTGACAAAAATGAAGACGTCAACACAACAACAACAACAACAACAACACTGTTCTGCAAGAGCGGCCTGGACTTTGCACTACGTACAAATCGGTCGTTACTGATATGGACCAAGAAGAAGCCGTTAACATTTCTAGGGAATTTGTGAATATTTTATGGAGCCGCCGGGATTTAAATTTAGTGGAATCACTTATCATGTAGCTCTGGAATTTAAATCCCCCAAACTGTGCAGTAGAACAAGACTCTGTGTCAGCGAACCTCTGGCCAACGTTATTCTAGTGAATGTTCTGACCCGTAGTGGTGGTGAAGAGGACGAGGCGTTCGTTCCCCCGTGTCCCCCTCATACCCAGAGACATGACGCTTAACTTTAAACACCTCAAATGTTCCAGTTGTCCTCACCTGTACCATGACTGTGACTAAACCACAGGGTCAACCTCGAACCCCCCGTATCACCTGTATGTCACATGGTCAAGAAAAACTCTCTACATCTACACACTGAATGGCCAAACTAAAATATACTCATATATATACTCAGTTAGTATTTTATTATTTCAGTATTTGTTGTTAATATCCTTCAATACATTGTTAGTAGTTAAGAAATACCACTTGTTCAATAAACGTCATTGATTATTTACTGTGTTCTGTTCTGACGGGCGGAACATAACGGGCCTAAACCTCTAGTACATACATGAAATAAGCTTCATTCAACTTAAATTACATTTATAATAATAATAATAATAATAATAATAATAATAAAAGCACCACAAAGAAAAAGTATTTATTGGAAAGAAATTTTTTATTAAAAAAAATATTACCCGCATGTTTTATAACAAAAGATCATAAATAATATGAACATAAATATTAAGAGTGTTTCTGCATTATTTACATTAAATATTTACAGGATTTAAATACATGAGCAGTGCTTTAATACTAAACTCCTTCAGAAGGAGAAACTGATCTTATACCCCCTATGTAGTGAGCTTACCCAGTGAAACACTTTCTCCACTCTGAATCTAGTGCACTAGTTTAGTTTAGGGAGAAGGAAACAGCACTGGATGGCCCCCCCCCCCTCCCCCTTACCGGACACATGGTGCACTACGTAGGGTTATTGTTTCTATTTTTCTCTGATTCGGGACGGAGCCTTTAAGAACGCAGTGTTTAAGAGGTTAGGGTTAGGGTTAGTCTCTGGCTGAAGTATGATCCCTCGCTCCCTCAGTGACAGCCGCACTCCTCCACCACCATCTCCTCATGATGGCGCAGCGTCATCTCTCCGTTCTCATAGTAGAGCATGCTGAGGGCGCTGGTGCGGATCGGAGCGCAGCACAGCGAGGGCACTCGGCTCGGCTGGAAGTGTCTCAGTAAACTCTGAGGGAGAGACAGACAGACAGACAGACAGACAGACAGGGAGAGAGACAGAGAGACAGAGTGAGGACAGGAACTAATGTGTGATTGTTATGAAGTTGCTGTGGTGTAGGAGGAATAAAGCACTCAGGCGCACGCTGTTAGAGGATAATCATCAGCGTGTGGGTGCGTCCAGTAACTCCACAACGTCACATGGCTGCTTTGTTGATTCTTTTACTAAACCAGCGTGCTCCTCCTGAGTGCTTTATGCCTCACAGGTGTGTTAAGTGCACTACTCACCTGCATGTAGGCGTGGTTTGTGGGGTGGAATTCCTCTCCGAGTGGATTGGGACACGCCCCCTCACAGCGGTAAGCATTGTACTTTTTAGGGAAGACGATCCAGGAGCCCCACCCGATCCGGTCGAAGTCGACGTGCATGTCCACTCTCCTGCAGTGGCTTTTCTTCTCGCTCTCTCTCTCCCTCTCATTCTTGTCGTTCTTGCGGCGGCTCTTCTGTCGCTTCACCCTCCTCAGCACCTGCCCGTCTGCGCTCAGGAGGAACTTGGAGCGTTCGGCCGTGCGCAGGAGACTCGCTTTGTCCTGCTCTCCGTCCCGCGACCCCTCGTGTGAGAAGACCACCAGCAGCGCTCGGTTCGTCCCTGCGTTCACCGCTTTGACACCTGCAGGGGTCTGACCCTTGACCTTCGTCCTCATCCTCCTCCTCCTCTGCGAAAGCGCATCGTCCATCCAGCGGAGCAGCCGAGCCGTGACGTTATACACTCTCCACTGGCTGGACGAGCTGATCAGAGAGGATTCTGGGAGAAATCCCAGAGACTGGTCCTCGATACAGGCGCTGCGTTTGGGACACGGCCGGTCCTGATGGTGGCGCAGCTCCACGGTAACGCTCGGGTGTTCAGACGCCACGGGAACCCGGATCCTCAGCTCGACCGCCTGGACGTGGTGCTCTGAGAGCAAAGTGGAAAGGTCAAAGGTCGTGATCCAGTTCCTGTCTCGGAAGATTAAACCTGTTTTAGAAAAGAAAACGAAAGTGACGTTACTGACGAGAACTGAAGGAAAAGAAATATCGATAAAATACAACAACTGCGGACACGGCGGAAGACGTTCTGCAAAGAGTTTCTGATTTAAACATGTTTTGTGTAATAAATAGTAAAAAATAAATAAAATTTACACAAAGTAAAAATACATTATGTTAAAAACAATAAAATTGTTCACATTTACTACTTTTTTAAATGAACATTATATTACTTTTGTATAAATATTTTATGTGTAACTACTTGAAAATACTAAATTATAAAATGTCTAAAATTATTAATCTTACTAAATGAAGGGAGGTGTGTGTGTGTGAGTGTGTGTGTGTGTGTGTGTGTGTGTGAGAGAGAGAGTGTGTGTGTGTGTGTGTGTGTGTGTGTGTGTGTGTGTGTGAGAGAGAGAAACTAATGCTGATTTGATTAATTGACAGAAACTGAAGTAAACACTATTAAATAATCTCCTGCTCTCGCCCCACACACACACACACACACACACACACACACACACAAGACCAGGCTGTTTGGCTTATGCATATCCTCCTTTGCAAACACACACGCCTACACACAAGCTTTCTCACCCCCCTCACACACACACACTAATCTAATCAGGTCGATGTGTAAAAAGGCGACATGTTGATTTGGGTTTAACAAGTGATTTGTAGGAGGGAAGTCTGGAAACACGGCCAATCAACATCACCGGGGGGGGGGGGGGGGGGGGGAGAGGGTAAATCTCTGATCCCTGACTCAGACTTTATTTATTTGCCCCTGATGTGTATTTGACTCTGACTGCAGTGCACACACACACACACACACACACACTCTTCCCATTACACATCCGGGAATTAAAGCCACAATTACAAACTCATTATAGAAATCTGATCGACAGCATGTCCTGGGTGTCTCCACACACACACACACACACACACACACAGAGTCTCTAACTCACCAGGTGTTCTGTGTGTGTGTGTGTGTGTGTGTGTGTGTGTGTGTGTGTGTGTGTGCACACATGGAGGAACACTGCAGAAATACATGTCTAAATATTAACAATGTCACGTATAACACAGTTTATATAAATATAATATAAATATATCTGTGTATGAGGAGAAATAGCGACGTGTCACTGCGGGGGAACAGGGGAACGTCATTAATTAACAGTTAAAGACTTTAAAAAAGAGTTTACACTGAAACTGCTTTTGTTCTACTGTTCTTTTTTACTGAATTAAAATGATTAAAAATGAATCATAACTTTGTTATTAATTAGACGTGACAGAGACATTTTATGTTTCATGTTGTTGTTGTCTATAAACACCAGAGGAGAAGCAAATAAACAACAAAAGAATGAAAGAATGAATTAACGACGAAATGAATGAAAAAATAAGGCTGTAGTGAATAAGTTTTGGGTCTTACTCTTGGGGGCGACACTGCGCACCGTGTCGGCTCTCAGCACTCGATCTTGATCCGTATGATGCTGACGGAGCGACGACGATGATGATGATGATGATGATGATGATGTTGGAGTTGCAGGCGTCTGATTGGTGCTGAAGCTGCGATACAGTCGCATCATGTAGGATGGAAAGTGAAGTGTCTCATTCCTCTGAGATTCGAACCCTGAACCCGGTGCCGAGCCCGAGCCTCGTCCCACACCGCTGAGGAAGAGCAGGAGCAGCAGCACTCCCGCCCGATACATCATGGCACACTGAAGTCTCAGGGCCTGATGCCTCCAGCTTTTATACCCCCCTCAGCCCCCCTACATCACCCCCCCCCTCCTCCTACCCCAAACCCCTCCCTCTCATGAAGGGGCATTAAAGCAACTCTTCAAGGGCTACATGTAACAGCTCATCATCTATTCAACTGGAAATGAGGACACACTAAACACACACACACACACACACTTTCCATCTTTGACTTCTTTTAAGATGTACATCATTATAAACTCATGTGTATTGACATCTAACACACATTTACACAAACACACATGCGCACTCTGTACCTCCATTTTCTGTGTTTAAAGTCTTTTTGAGTTTCTGCTGCTAAATCTGATCACTTATTTATTGATTAATTAATAAAGTACTGTATAAATATAAATTAAAAGCATTGAGATATTAATTTAATCTAAAGAACAAAATGAATTCGAAAAAAATCTATAATAAAAATGTTACACATGTAGAATATTTGGTTAAAAAATCAATATGAATTTTTTTTACAGTTTTATTTACTTATTATAAACAAGTTTAACAATGCATGAAATAAAAACAAAACATTTGGTGTTTTTGCTGAGCATAAAGCTCACAAACAATAAAAAAACTAACAAAAATATATAAATAAAAGAAGTTTTGTCTGTATGTCAGTCAGAACTCGCTCTTTCAAAGATATCTTTACATTTCATATACTGGAGGACCAGAAATGTTTTCTCTGTCCAGATTCGGTCGCATCATCACACAAACCTGTCTGTCTGTAATTTCCTGAATCTCCTGCAGTCCTTAGATACATTACATTACATTTACTTAGATCTTCTGTCTGTAGTTTAATCTGCAGCATCAGTTTAAATCTAAATGTGGAGTAAAAGTGATGTTATGAACAGTTATGTGCTGGATTTAATAATCTACTGTATAATAATCTACTAATGCGCTACTGTCTCAATGTAAACAAACACCTGCACCAATAGATATTAATTAGAAAAGATAAAGTGAATATTTTGACTGGGATTAGTTGATATTTTCACTTTGTCTGAAATAACAGCGCTGAAGTGGTATAAGTGAATTTTAACACGCTGGAGTCGTTTTAAGACAAAACTTCATCTTTATCTGATCGACTTTTTCCATTTCTCATCTGTGATTCTCTCTCCGATTACCGAACAGGGAGTGTATTTGTCTGAGCACCAAAGAAGGACAACTTAGTGTAAACAAGGCGTCAGATACTCAACCTTACAGAATGTCATTTCTCTATATTAATAAGTTAGACAGACAGTTCTGCTGTACAGAAACACACACGGACACGGACGTGGACTTCAATCTCAAATAATAATAATAATAATAATAATGATAATAATAATAATAATATCACTGATTACAGTAAAGATCAGCAGATTATTATTAGATTTAAACATTTGAACTGTTTCTATAAACTCTGTAACCACTAACACTAGTGTTTAAATAAATAAATAAATATAATAATAATGTTGTTTAACACTGCAGTAACTGTATTTCTGTGATAGAAAAGATTGATTAATAAACACACAGACACACACACACACACACACCCTGCACGTGCTCATACACTACACTCTGGTTTCTTGTTCGGGAGAGTGCGCATGCGCAGAAGCACATCCAGCGACAGCGGAGTGTGTGTGTGTCTCTCACCGAAAACACACACACACACACACACACTGATCCGAGTGTCGAAACACACAGCTCGGGGACTGAACACACACACACACACACACACACACTCACTCTCTCTCTCTGCACCGCGCGGTACTGTTAGTGTGTGTGTGCGCGTGCGGAGAGGCGCGAGATGGTGAGTAATGAAGTTTTTTTCAGATTCTGTGGCGCGCGCGTGAGAGAGTGTGTGGTTATAAAGTAACACTGTGTGTGTGTGTCTGTGTGTGTGTGTGTGTGTGTGTAAACACCGCACACCGGGAGCTCGAACACTCATAAGCACAAGTTATTTTGTAGCGGCTGTTTGTAACACTGTGTTTAAACACGTGTGTGTGTGTGATGGAGCTGCAGTGATACACACCGAGTCTGAGCAAAGACAATGAAGAGCTGACAGACAGACAGAGAGAGAGAGAGAGAGAGACAGACAGAGAGAGAGATACAGACGGAGAGAGAGAGAGAGAGACAGACAGGCTGTGGGTTATAAATCTGACTCCTGTTAGAATCTGTTAGATCAGAACTCCAGTAGGTCTGAGATACAGACAGGAATATAATCTCCATCCCTGTGTGTGTGTGTGTGTGTGTGTGCCTCTGTCTCAAAATTCAGAGGTGTTTTATTGACATGACAGATCTTTACACGGTGCTGCCTAAAGCTTGGACATAAGTTACAACATAACAGGAGTAGAGAGTAAAAAACAATATAAAAAGAGTAATAATAAATAAATGTATATAAAATAGAAGAGTGCCGATATTTAGAGATGAAGTGACTCTCGTGAACATTATTATTAAACAAAAATAAAAAAGCATATATATAAATAATTATTATTATTATCCCAGTCTGTCTGTGTGTCTCAGTTCAGGTCAGCCGTGTTTATCAGGATGAACTTTACATTGTTGCCAAAGCAGTTATAGATGATCAACCATATATAAATCTCATATATTAAATATAAAAGAAAAACACCTCTTTCTGTCTCTCTCTCTCTCTCTTTCTGTCTCTCTCTCACTCTCTCTCTCTCTGTCTGTCTCTTTCTCTGTCTCTCTGTCTCTTGTCCCCCCGGGTGTTGAGAGCACTGTTGGCTCTGGTGCTGCGGTGCCTCGGTTCCCCTCAGGTCGAGGCTTTAGTGTGAGAAACGAGGCACTGAGGCAGGTTAAGGTTAAGATGT
The DNA here is from genome assembly GCA_030522415.1 of Channallabes apus. Lineage (NCBI taxonomy): Eukaryota > Metazoa > Chordata > Actinopteri > Siluriformes > Clariidae > Channallabes > Channallabes apus. The sequence goes on along the minus strand of CM060104.1, from coordinate 74,061,980 downwards.
GTGTTTGTTCCTGCTCCCCCTGCAGGTGACCTGAGGTAATGTCCACTAGCCCCCTCCCCCCCCATCTCCGCACTCGGTCCCCTGCCTCGATCATAAACAATGTGACGCACTAACAAGTGATAGAAAATCGATGCACAAACATTATCATCATTATAAACTTTTTAAAAAGTAGCTTGTAGCTAGCTTGTTTGCACATGTGTTATAAACACTGACTGAGCAATTTATTTAACTGAGAGAATTTATTTTATTTTCCGTAGCATGAAGAGTTCACTTCCCCTCTCCCACAGTTCTTTATAATCACTGCTGTCTGATACACAGGTGAAGTGTGAGTGTGTGTGTGTGTGTGTGTGTGTTTGAGGATGTGTGTTATGGCGCTACTTAACTGCCACCTTTTTCACACCTCACTTTATTTACACTGCGCCTGAGACATCAAAGAGACATGGCAGCTATTCACACCACACACACACACACACACACACACACACACACACACACACACACACACACACACGTCGCTAGCCTGAACTGCTGAGACTTTATTAGCTTGCTCACATTTTATGCAAATTAATTACAGGAGTCAGAATAAAACCCGTCTTTGATGCTAAGCTAAATGGAATCCTGGAGAAACTTGGCTTTTAGCGAACAATCTCTCTCTCTCTCACACACACACACACACACACACACACATACACTCTTTCTCTCTCTCTCTCTCACACACACAGCAATTTATATATGTGATTTAACACGCTGTGAGTGAAACTGCAGCTTGAAGATCTTGTCAAGTCATAAAGTAGCTTATGGAGGTGATATGATGTGCTAATGTGCTAATGTGCTAATGTGTGGAGATTAACGATGATGAGCAGAAACCGATACTGAGACACACAACAATAACAATAATAATAATAAAACCTCACAGGAGAGGTCAGCTCGGTGTGACGACGACTCGGCGGCGTAGCGTTTAGTTACAGCCTCGTCGTTTGTGAACACGGTCAAGAAGGATGTTTTGTTTCTTTATGATGACATCATCGGGGGCGTTGTCATAGCGCTGAAAGCTAAGGTGCTGTCCGATCAATCGCCGTACACTCACTCGTTAGTTGCAGAAAGTGTTAGTTAGCTAAACTTGTACGTCACTCAAGCAAGGTATGAGGCTAACTAGCATAACGCTAATCCTGTTCAGTGCTTTGTTAGCTGAGGTGAAACAGATGCTAAAGATGCTAGCAAGCTCCCCAGACTCCTCAGTTATGTGTCCTACTTTTACATTTACAGCATTTGGCCGACGCCCCTATCCACAGCGACTAACATTTGATCTCATTATACTGTATATCTGAGCAGTCGAGGGTTAAGGGCCTCACTCAAGGGCCCAAAAGGGACAACTTGGTGATCATGGGATTTGAACCTGAGACCTTCTGAACTGTAGTCCAATGTCTTAACCACTTGACTTCCTGAACACACCAGCACAGCGCCCCCTGCTGGACTGGAGTCGACTGCGGTGTAAACTATCACTCCATAGTTTAGAGTTTGTGTGTGTGTGTGTGTGTGTGTGTGTGTGTGTGTGTGTGTGTGTGTGTGTGTGAGAAGCTCTTTTATGGATCATCACATGTAGAGAGCGATGTTGTGAAGCCCGAGTCGTGTTCCCAGATTGGTGAGTGTGTGTCAGAGAGTGTGTGTCAGAGAGAGTGTGTGTGTGTGTGTGTGTGTATCCACTATACACATGTGCTACTAAAGAGAGGAGGAGAACTTATTAACTTCTAACTAGTCTATCAGTGAGGTTAACCTGAGAACGAAAGTTACACAAACTTTCATTAACACCACCACTGCCTTATCTCTCTCTCTCTCTCTCTCTCTCACTCACACACACACACACACACACACACACACACACACACACTCTCTGCACCAGAAGATTGGGATCTAATGAAGTCATGGCGTCTTCACCACAGGGCCTAATGGAGAAGTGTACCCTAATCCTTTATACACACACACACACACACACACACGGCTAACACACAGACACTCAATTAGTGTAAGAGCAGCACACCTGGTGAGGCAGACACAGTGTGTGAAAAGGTTAGTGCGCCCCAAGACACAAACAGTAGTGTTAGAGCATCGGAGTCAGCTGTCTCTCTCTCTCTCTCTCTCTCTCTCTCACACACACACACACACACACACACACACACCCCTAATGCTAATATAAAGACAGGATGTTCAAAAGTATGTGCCCCCCTGACCATCACACCCTTGTGTTTGTGTCCAGATGAGTTTTAATAAAACACTCCGCTCTCCTGGGAAGGCTTTCCACAAGATAATCAGGGGTGTACATACTTATGAGCAAGCTGTGTAAATATTCTCAAATAACTTATTATGTCAGTAATAAGGTGCGTGTGTGTGTGTGTGTGTGTGTGTGTGTGTGTGTGTGTGTGTGTGTGTGTGTGTGTATACAGGAGCAGCGCTGATCCCCACTCAGCCTTCACACTCTGATGGAACTGATGTAGAAATCTGAATCTGATTAAGCTCTGTTACACACTTATTGTCATCACACACTCAAGGCTCTCCACAGTGTAGGCTGTGTGTGTGTGTGTGTGTGTGTGTGTGTGTGTGTGTGTGTGTGTGTGTTCATACCTGATCAAGACCTGGAGGTTCTGAGGGTGTGGAGGAACCAGAGGAACCGTCACGAGATCATGTTCTACATCAAGTGTTATAAGAAAGTGCACAGTGTGTGTGTGTGTGTGTGTGTGTGTGTGTGTGTGTGTGTCCAGGTCAGGTGTTATGATGAGGAAAGATGAGGATTTGGTGATGTTTCTGTTTCTTCAGGAAGTCTGTGTGTTCAGTCTGAATGAGTGTGCAGGTAAAGTGGAAGGAAGGAGTGAATTATTATTATAATAATTATTATTGTTAAGTTAATTATATTATTATTAAGTTTGTTCAGAATTATAATAAACTTAACAACAAAGAAATGAATATTAAATTGGATAATTATAAAATCATGATACATGTACGGAAGGGCAGTCGAAGAAGGAGAGGAGGAAGGCGTGTTCGAAAGCAGAGAGAGAAGAGGAAAGGCAAGAGTTTAGGAGTGAAAGTAGGGACCTTGAATGTTGGGACCATGACAGGAAAGAGAAGAGAGTTGGTTGGTATGATGCAGAGGAGGAAGGTAGATATCCTGTGTGTCCAGGAGACCAGGTGGAAAGGTAGCAAAGCTAGAAGCTTAGGATCAGGGTTCAAATTGTTTTACCATGGTGTGGATAGGAAAAGAAATGGAGTAGGAGTTATCCTGAAAGAGGAGATTATTAGGAATGTCCTAGAGGTGAAGAGAGTATCAGACAGGGTGATGAGTCTGAAGCTGGAAATTGAAGGGATAATGCTCAATGTTGTTAGTGGTTATGCTCCACAGGTAGGGTGTGTGTTAGAAGAGAAGGAGAAATTCTGGAGTGAGTTAGATGAAGTGATGCAGAGCATCCCCAGAGGTGAGAGAGTGGTGATTGGTGCAGACTTCAATGGACATGTTGGGGAAGGGAACAGAGGTGATGAAAATGTGATGGGCAGGTTTGGTCTTCAGGACAGGAATGTAGAAGGACAGATGGTGGTGGACTTTGCAAAGAGGATGGAAATGGCAGTAGTAAATACTTTCTTCCAGAAGAGGCAGGAACATAGGGTGACATATAAGAGCGGAGGCAGAAGCACTCAGGTGGACTACATCTTGTGTCGACGTTGTAATCTGAAAGAGATCAGTGACTGCAAAGTGTTAGTAGGGGAGAGTGTAGCCAGACAACACAGAATGGTGGTGAGTAAAATAACCCTGGTGGTGAGGAAGGTGAAGAGGACAAAGGCAGAGCAGAGGACAAATCTTTAAGGAGGAGTTGAGACAGGCTATGGGTGGTCAGGAGATGCTTTCAGTTGACTGGACAACTACAGCCAATGTGATCAGCGAGACATGTAGGACGGTACTTGGTGTATCATCAGGTAAGGGAAAAGGGGACAAGGAGACTTGGTGGTGGAATGAGGAAGTCCAGGAGTGTATACAGGGAAAGAGGCTAGCTAAGAAGAACTGAGACTCTGAGAGGACTGAAGAGAGTAGACAGGAGTACAGGGAGATGCACCGTAATGTGAAGGTAGAAGTGGCAAAGGCCAAACAAAGAGCATATGAGGACTTGTATGCTAGGCTGGACAGTAAGGAAGGAGAGGTGGACCTGTACAGGTTGGCGAGGCAGAGAGATAGAGATGGGAAGGATGTGCAGCAGGTTAGAGTGATTGAAGATAGAGATGGAAATGTACTGACAGATGCCAGGAGGGTGATGGGAAGATGGAAGGAGTACTTTGAGGAGTTTCTGAATGAAGAAAACGAAAGAGAACAAAGAGTAGAAGAGGTGACTGTTGTGGAGCAGGAAGTAGCAAATATTAGTAAAAGTGAGGTGAGAAGGGCATTGAAGAGGATGAAGAGTGGAAAGGCTGTTGGTCCTGATGACATACCTGTGGAGGTATGGAAGTGCTTAGGAGAGGTGGCAGTAGAGTTTCTGACTAGTTTGTTTAACAAGATCTTGGAGAGTGAGAGGATTCCAGAGGAATGGAGGAGAAGTGTATTGGTGCCGATTTTTAAGAACAAGGGAGATGTGCAGAGCTGTGGCAATTACAGAGGTATAAAGCTAATGAGCCATACAATGAAGCTGTGGGAAAGAGTAGTGGAAGCTAGGTTAAGGGCAGAGGTGAGAATTTGTGAGCAGCAATATGGTTTCATGTCTAGAAAGAGTACATCAGATGCAGTATTTGCTTTGAGGATGCTGGTGGAGAAGTACAGAGAAGGTAATAAAGAGTTGCATTGTGTCTTTGTAGATTTAGAGAAAGCGTACGACAGGGTGCCGAGAGAGGAGCTGTGGTGTTGTATGAGGACGTCTGGAGTGGCAGAGAAGTATGTTAGAGTGGTGCAGGACATGTATGAGAGCTGTAAGACAGTGGTGAGATGTGCTGTAGGTGTGACAGAAGAGTTCAAGGTGGAGGCGGGTCTGCATCAAGGATCGGCTCTAAGCCCTTTTTTGTTTGCTCTGGTGATGGACAGGATGACAGATGAGGTTAGACAGGAGTCTCCATGGACTATGATGTGTGCAGATGACATTGTGCTTTGTAGCGAGAGCAGGGAACAGGTAGAGGAAAATTTGGAGAGGTGGAGGTACGCTCTGGAAAGCAGAGGAATGAAGGTTAGCCGCAGCAAGACGGAATACATGTGTGTGAATGAGAGGAACCCAAGAGGAACAGTGAGGCTACAGGGAGCAGAGGTGCAGGATTTTAAGTACTTAGGGTCAACGGTCCAGAGCAACGGAGAGTGTTCAAAGGAGGTGAAGAGACGAGTACAGGCAGGTTGGAATGGGTGGAGAAAAGTGTCAGGTGTGTTGTGCGATAAAAGAGTATCAGCGAGAATGAAAGGAAAGGTGTACAGGACAGTGGTGAGACCAGCGATGCTCTACGGCTTAGAGACAGTGGCACTGAAGAAAAGACAGGAGGCAGAGCTAGAGGTAGCAGAGCTGAAGATGTTGAGGTTCTCCTTGGGAGTGACAATGAAGGACAGGATCAAGAATGAGTTCATCAGAGGGACAACCCATGTGAGATGTTTTGGAGATAAAGTCAGAGAGGCCAGATTGAGGTGGTTTGGACATGTTCAGAGGAGAGAGTGTGAATATATCGGTAGAAGGATGCTGAGGTTGGAACTGCCAGGCAGGAGGTCTAGAGGAAGACCAAAGAGGAGATTTATGGATGCAGTGAGAGAGGACATGAAGTTAGTTGGTGTGAGAGAAGAGGATGCAGAGGATAGGGTTAGATGGAGGCAGATGATTCGCTGTGGCGACGCCTGAAAGGGAACAGCCGAAAGACAAAGAAGAAGATGTACGGAAGGGCAGTTTAGATGGAATGAGCGTAGTGATCTTAAGAAAATATCAAATTGAATCTTTCCCGGTGATATCCTAATCCTAATCCTAGAACATCACTTTAAAGTAGGGCAGCAACTACCGATTATTTTAATAATCGATTAATCTGTCGATTATTTTTCCGGTTAATTGGATAAAAAACAAAAAAAAACAAAAAAGCATTCATTTCCAACCCTTTATTCAAAAACAGAACTAAAATCTTTAGAAAGTGCACAAACATGTTCCTCCTTGAGCTGTTATAATAATAATAAAATAAGATAAAAACGGACTAACACAAAAAACATAGACATGTATGCTTTACATCTGCCAAATATATACAGTGGAACCTCAGATTACGAGCATAATTCATTCCGGAAGCGGCTCGTATTTCAAAACACTTGTAAACCAAATAAAAAAAAAAACACACTAACGGAATCACTGCTGTGAATAAAAATAAAACAAATTAACCTGAACTTTATCTTTGAAAAGAATCGCGACAGAGCAGTGTTTCTGTGTAGAGCAGAGAGAAAGAGTGTGTGTGTGTGTCTGTGAAGGTGAAAGTAGGAGGGGTGTGTGTGTGTGTGTGTGTGTGTGTGTGTGTGTGTGTGTGTGTGTGAGAGGCACGGTGTCCAATGATGAGCAATGTTTTTGCTCCGTCCTGTCAGCGTGGCGTCGAACTCTGCTAGCATCAGTGCGCGAGACTGAGTGTGTTCACTCCGCTCCGCGCTCAACTAAAGTTTTTTTAAAATAATCAAATGTCTCCGCGTTGCGCAACACAAAGAATCGATTATGAAATTCATTGCCAAGGCTTTTAGTAATGGATTTTTATTGATTTTATTGTTCTGATTCGTTGTTGCAGCCCTAATTTAAAGTTAAGCGTTCTGGTTATAACCGGACGCAGGTCACTCAGCTGTCAGCACCGATACGGACATGTTGGTACACCAGTGTGTGTTCTCTGAGTCTGCGGCGGCTGATGGAGTGTAACGGACCCCCCAAACTGCCCCCCCCCCAAAAAAATACACTGACATAAAAACAACACTGCCCCCAGTGGTCAGGACGTGTGTGTGTCTCTGTATTAGCATAATCTCATATAGAGTCACATTCTCGTATGTGTGTGGAAAGATGAGGATTTGCTGATGTGTGTGTGTGTGTGTGTGTGTGAGACAGAATCAGGTCAGTTGGAAATATACGTTTAAAAAAACTATTTATCTGTAAGATGTAGAACATCACACAGGAAGTGTGTGTGTTTGTGTGTGTGTACTAAAATTCTGCCTAGACTTGCAAAACACACACACACACACACACACACCGGACTGTGTAAAAGTGCAAGCTGAGTGCATGTTCAGGTCGCACAAATGTTTCAGACACATGATGCCTCATGTATCTCTCCTTCTGTCTTCTCTTCTCTTGTTGCTTCTCATCTCTTAATTCTCCTCCTCATCATCCTCTCCACTTCCTGTCTCTAAACTTCCTGTCTCCCTCTTTCTTTACTCTTATCTTATTCCTCCTTTTCACTGTAAAGTACTGTGTGTGTGTGTGTGTGTGTGTGTGAGAGAGAGAGAGAGTTAGTGTGTGTGTGTGAACTGCGTACCGTGATCGTACATCCCATTAGCTACAGTGTGTGATTTGCGCTCCTGTGTGTGAGGAGGGTTTTGCACGATCACGCCTTTTTAATTCATGTGGTAATCTCTCTGTGTGTGTGTGTGTGTGTGTGTGTGTGTGTGTGTGTCAGAGAGAGAGAGAGGATGTAGTTAGACAGTTGAGGGTGTGTGAGTTAAAGGAAGCTTAAGTAACTATTTCTAACGGTCATATACAGTATAACGCGCGTGTGTGTATGTGTGTGTGTGTGTGTGTGCGCGCGCGCGCATGTGTGTGTGTGCGCGCGCGCATGTGTGTGTGTATGTGTGTGTGCTGAAGGTGTTTGTTGTGTGTTTTGAGTGCATGTAATTTTGTGCGTGTATGCATGCATGTTTATTATATATATATATATATATATGTATGTATGTATGTGTGTGTGTGTGTGTGTGTGTGTGTGTATATAAACTTTGCTGCTATGGGGCTGGTGAGTAAGACTGAAAGGTTCCGCCCCCGCATCCTCTCCACACACACACACACACACACACACACACACACACACAGATTTGCCCTGCTTCCTTTGCTGATGTAAGTGTGTGTGTCTTCCTTTGTACTCTGCATTAAACACTGGCTCTCAGTGTGTAACCACACACACACACACACACACACACACACAGTATGGATGGAGGATCAAGTTGGTTTACTTTGAGTTGAAGGACAAAAACGGAGACAGGTACGGGCCGACTCTGTGTGTGTGTGTGTGTGTGTGTGTGTGTGTGTGTGTGTGTGTGCGCGCGCGCACTAACTGAGGAAACGTCAGAATGTAGCACTGAGCTCCAACGTCAGTACGATATTCCACTGAGCTTCAGTATGCGGTAGTGTTTCAGTTCAGGGTAGGTTGTAGGGAGCAGTGTGTAGGGAGCAGGATGTAGGGAGCAGGGCATAGGGTGTAGGGAGTGTGTGTAGGGAGCAGGGAGTGTGTGTAGGGAGCATGGTGTAGGGTGTAGGGAGCAGGGTGTAGGGAGTGTGTGTGTAGGGAGCATGGTGTAGGGTGTAGGGAGTGTGTGTAGGGAGCAGGGTGTAGGGAGTGTGTGTAGGGTGTAGGGTGTAGGGAGTGTGTGTAGGGTGTAGGGAGCATGGTCTAGGGTGTAGGGAGCAGGGTGTAGTGAGTGTGTGTAGGGAGCAGGGTGTAGGGAGTGTGTGTAGGGGGCAGGGTGTAGGGAGTGTGTGTAGGGAGTGTGTGTAGGGAGCAGGGTGTAGGGAGTATGTGTGTAGGGAACAGGGTGTAGGTAGTATGTGTATAGGGAGCAGGGTGTAGGGAGTGTGTGTGTAAGGAGTGTGTGTAGGGAGTGTAAGTAGGGAGCAGGATGTAGGGTGTAGGGAGTGTGTGTAGGGAGCAGGGTGTAGGGTGTAGGGAGTGTGTGTAGGGTGTAGGGAGCATGGTCTAGGGTGTAGGGAGCAGGGTGTAGGGAGCAGGGTGTAGGGAGTGTGTGTAGGGAGCAGGGTGTAGGGAGTGTGTGTAGGGAGCAGGGTGTAGGGAGCAGGGTGTAGGGAGTGTGTGTGTAGGGAGCAGGGTGTAGGGAGCAGGGTGTAGGGAGTATGTGTGTAGGGAGCAGGGTGTAGGGAGTGTGTGTGTAGGGAGCAGGGTGTAGGGAGTGTGTGTGTAGGGAGCAGGGTGTAGGGAGTGCGTTTAGGGAGCAGGGTGTAGGGAGTGCGTTTAGGGAGCAGGGTGTAGGGAGCAGGGTGTAGGGAGCAGGGTGTAGGGAGTGTGTGTGTAGGGAGCAGGGTGTAGGGAGCAGGGTGTAGGGAGTGTGTTTAGGGAGCAGGGTGTAGGGAGTGTGTTTAGGGAGCAGGGTGTAGGGAGCAGGGTGTAGGGAGCAGGGTGTAGGGAGTGTGTTTAGGGAGCAGGGTGTAGGGAGTGGTGGTGTAGGGAGCAGGGTGTAGGGAGCAGGGTGTAGGGAGTGTGTGTGTAGGGAGCAGGGTGTAGGGAGCAGGGTGTAGGGAGCAGGGTGTAGGGAGCAGGGTGTAGGGAGTGTGTTTAGGGAGCAGGGTGTAGGGAGCAGGGTGTAGGGAGCAGGGTGTAGGGAGTGTGTTTAGGGAGCAGGGTGTAGGGAGTGTGTTTAGGGAGCAGGGTGTAGGGAGTGTGTGTGTGTGTGAGTAAAGATGGTGATTCAGTTCTGAATGCTTCTTCCGACTCCAAAATAGATTTAAAAAAAACTTTATTATTACTTTCATTATAGAGATGGCGCGGTTAGCGGTTAGCGGTTAGCACGGTTGTTTCACTCCTTCAGGGTCCGGGTTCGATTCCCGCCTCGGTGTCTGTGTGCATGGAGTTTGCATGTTCTCCTCCGGGTTCTCCGGTTTCCTCCATCAGTCCAAAGACATGCAGATTAGGTTAACTGGTGTTGACAAATTGCCCATGTGTGTGTGTGTGTGTGTGTGTGTGTGTGTGTGTGTGTGTCCTGTGATGGACTGGCACCCTGTCGCCTCGTGCCCCAAGTTAAGTTTAAGTTCAGTCTTTATTTGTCACATGTACGTTACAGCACAGTGAAACTCCTCCTTCCCGTATCTCTGTGTAACTGGGGTCAGAGTTCAGGGTCGGCCAGGATACAGAGCAGACAGACTGGGGCTCAAACCACCAACCTTCTGATTAGTAACTCAGCGCGGGGTGGAGGCAGCGGGCTTGAGGGCGCGGGGTGGAGGGCGCAGGGTGGAGGCAGTGGGGTGGAGGGATGTTATTTATTCATTAAACTTTTTTAAAGGTTTTAAATTGTAACAAAATTGGGTGAAAATATAATAATGAGTCGGGATATTTATTAAATTGTGATGTTTATCGAGTCGCAATTTTAATCAAATCGGCACAGAGGGGTCATTAGCATATTAGGATATGGTATCAGGAGGTGATTGGCAGATTCCCCTCACTAACAGGGTGCGTCTCTAGGTCACCTGTGTAGGCTGCAGGGTGTAGGGGCCTCACAGAAAGTAGGGTGTAGGGGCCCCATGTAGGGAGCAGAGTGTAATTCAATTCAGTTTTATGTGATGTGAGTGTGTGTGAGATGTGAGTGTGTGTGAGATGTGAGTGTGTGTGAGATGTGAGTGTGTGTGAAATGTGTGTGTGTGTGTGTGTGTAGTGTGTGTGTGTGTGTGTGAGAATCAGAATGATCAGATCGTCCCTGATGAACGAGTCGAGTGTGACGGTGCTGAAGGGAAAAACTCCCTGAGATGGTGATATGAAGAAACCTGGAGAGGAACCAGACTGAACAGGGAACCCATCCTCATCTGGGTGATAACGGACAGCAGGGATTGATCTGCACTCATACTGTGTGTTAGGAGGCTGGAAGTTCAGTATAACAGGAGATGTGGAGAAGTTCATGTGGAGTCCAGTTGGTTATTGGAGGATCAGGTAGACTGTAGGAAACTCCAGTCCTGAACTATCGAGCGACTGCAGTCACGAGTCCTCAGAGAAACAGCTGTCTGTATCAGAATAGAGGACAGAACCGTCTTCATGGTGAAGTGGAACCGTCCTCAGTCACCACACGCGTCCCAGACAGACCACACGGGACGTCCATGTGACCAGATCTCCAACAAGAAGAGGGACACCAGGACGAGTCAGACAGGTCCAGAGGACAGAGGGGGTCTGGATCACTTGCAGCTCAGGAGAGAGAACGACAGGACAGAAGGAGAGGTAACAGTTTGGTCTGGTCACAGTATGTAAGATGAATGTGTAGGGTCTAGGGAACAGGGTGTAGGGAACAGGGTGTAGGGAACAGGGTGTAGGGAGCATGTTGATGTGATTATATTGAGCTGGTGTGCTGGAGGGTCTTCATTACTGCAGGTGTTTCTCTGAGAAACAGTTCCAGATCCAGTGGTGTTCAATGTAAACAAATCCTGAGCCGCGTCACACTCAGAGACACGCGGAGTTCACCAGTTCACCACCTTACCTGAGAGATCTTCATCATCATCATCATCATCATCATCATTAACCCCAGCGCAGCGTGGTGAGATCTTCCCGAGACACGGTGCACTGACACGCCCTCAGAGACCCCCGACAGAGTCAGTGTGAGACTCAAACACACGACGTCATGAGAAGCTAATCCCGTCTAGAGAAGGTTCCTTACAGCAGGGCGGAGGGTGTGCGGTGGTTTATACTCTGCTCAGAATAAATCTCTGTGTGTGTGTGTGTGTGTGTGTGTGTGTGTGTGTGTGTGTGTGTGTGTGTGTGTGTGTAAGAGACAGTATGGGTGTGGTCATCTTGAGCGTGTGTGTTGTTCCAGGCCGTGCCCTGACGAGCCGCTCGCTGCACTCGGCTGTAATTTTGCGCTATTCCTGCAGCGTGAATGCCGCGATGTGGCTCATGCCGTGTCTCGGGCGGGGTGCCATTATTTTTAGCCTGCGTGGCATACTACAGCTGTGTTTGTGATGGAGATAAACAGAATGCTGCGCCTCTGGAGTGTGTGGGAATACGTTAGCTAAACCCTGATGACATTTAGATGTTATTTTAGATGAGCAAGATGCAAGAGTATTGCACACACACACACACACACACACACACACACACACACACACAGACTCATTGACCTGTTACAGATTTAGTGAAACATGGGACCTTTAATCCTCTTTAGTGTGAACGACTCCTTTGTGTATAAAAATGACTCTGATTCAAATCAGTTCATGATGAAACCGAGTGGTTTAATTCCTGAGATCCTGATGCTGGATATAAACTGGGCGTGTCCCTTAGTGTGTTTCCTCAGTGTGTGTGTGTGTGTGTGTGTGTGTGTGTGTGTGTGTAAGAGTGAGAGTGTGAATGTGGTGATCAGTGTAACAGTGTTGTTGTGTAATGGAGTGTGAGACGTCCCCGAGCTGTGGCGGTGACCCTCGAGTGTGTCTCTGCTCCGCGCGCTGCCTGTGGCCGTGTTCCTGTGTGTGTGTGTGTGTGTGTGTGTGTGTGCGCGCTCAGCGGTGTGGTGCAACACAGGAAGTGAGGGAGGAAGTCGCTTCTGCAGTGAGGATACACTCACTGCTGTAACAGAGCTATAGGGTGTGTGTGTGTGTGTGTGTGTGTGTGTGTGTGTGTGTGTGTGTGTGTGTGTGAGAGAGACAGGCAGAGAAAGACAAATTAAATATAAAACAAAATACAAATAATTTTTTTTAAAGATCATTAATTATTAAAATTCACTTCTACAGGAAATTGAAGGAAGATAAAGTATTAATGCTCAGTAACGGCACTCGCGAGTCTCCACGTCGCTGTGGAGGAATTCTGTCCCGCTCTTTTGTGCAGAATTGTTTTTATTTCTGACACACTGGAGGGTTTCGAACATGAAACGTCCTGTTTGAGGATCTCAGTCAGGTTTAAGTCCGGACTTTAACTGGGCCGCGCCACACCCGTCATTTTGTTTTTGGTTTGTTCAGAGGTGGACTTACTGCGGTGTCCTGCTGCAGAACCTTGAGTTTGAGGTCACTTCAGGATTTTCTGTAGATCTCAGAATTCATGGTTCCATCAATAACAGCAGGTCGTCCAGGTCCTGAAGGTGTAAAGCTCCAGACCGTCACGCTACCACCACCATGTGTGACTGTGGGGACGATGTTCTTCTTATGAAACGCTGTTAGTTTGTGACGGATGAGTCAGATGTACACACACCTTCCAAGAAGTTCAACGTTTGTCTCATCAGGCCACAGAATATTTGTCCAGAAGTCTCGGTGATCATCAGGATGTTTTTTGGCGATCGTGAGACGAACCTTTGTGATCTTTTTGGTCATCAGTGACTTTCACCTCTGACCTCTCCCATGGACGCCATTTTTGTCCCCCAGTCTCTCTTTCTTATTGTTGAATCATGAACTCTGATCTTAACTGAGGTGAGTGAGGCCTGCAGGTCTTTAGATGTTCTTCTGGGTTCTTTTATGAGCTCCTGGATGAGACGTTGTGTAATGTCGGTAGACTGGGTCACTGCTGAGGAGGTTCACCAGGTTCACTAGGTTCCAGGTTCACTAGGTTCCAGGTTCACTAGGTTCCAGGTTCACTAGGTTCCAGGTTCGCTCCTTGTGTGTGTAATGTCTTAGACACGTCTCTCTGTAACCCTCATCACACTGATACACTTCACTAACTCTGTTTCTCATCTGTTTCTTTAGATCAGGGCTGATGTGAGATCTTTTAGGGCACAATCAAGAAAATTAGCAGAACAAATAAAAAAACCGTGTGTGTGTGTGTGTGTGTGTGTGTGTGTGTGTGCGTGCATGCGTGTGTGTGTGTGCGCGCGCGAGTGTGTTTTGTCAATGGATCAGAGCTGAAGCTGGTGATGTCATTTCCTGATCTTATTTCCGTTGGTTAATGATGTGACTGAAGTCAGACTTCCTCTTGACCTTTGACCCTGTGTGAGGAAACCTGCACAACAACATCTTTATTTCTTTATTTCCTCTTATGATTTACAAAGAAACACATTAAAATTTTTTTATCACTTTATAGATTATTACATAAACAGATCATTCAGTACATCCCATAATGTTGCATAAACATGAGGGGGAGGAGTCAAAGATGAATAATTGTTAATATTATTAATTGAATAGTTGGGTGGTCATGTGACCCGCCGCGCCTCAGTAAAGTCGTTACGGTTGATTATAACGGGACGAGAGTTCATTTTATGCCTTTACTTTTCAGATTTATATATTTACACTCACCGTCCACTTTAATAGGAACACCTGTACACCTCTACACACACATCCGATCAGCCAATCAGGTGGCAGCAGCAGTGTGTATAATCTCACACAGGTTCAGGACAAGAGCTTCAGTTAACGTTCACATCAAACACCAGGAGGTTCTGCAGCGCGTCTCACACACGCGCACACACACACACACACACACATGCGGAAGATACGCAGGGCAACTCAGTGTGTGTGGTGGAATGGGTGTGTGTACCTGGCACGTCTAGCCACATCCGCGTATAGCGTTATTCAAAGCATTACACTGTGTGTGTGTGTGTGTGTGTGTGTGTGTTCAGGTGTGTAGCGCTCCCTCTCAGACACTCCGCATGCTCCTCAGGCGCTCGGTGTGAAGCCTCACTGTGCCCTGCTGGTCATGTGACCACCTCCAAAGCGCTTCCATGTGGACGGAGGTGTTTCCTGAAATAGTGTTTTAATGCGTCTGGAACATTTTTGTAAGATGTGAAGAATAAAGATTTCCTTCAGGAGAACATCTGCAGGCGTTTGTCTTTTGTGCTGCGATTTTAACACAAAGCAGCTTCACAGGAAGAACAATCCCAGACATGATGAGGAACCTGGAGAGGAACCTGGAGAGGAACCTGGAGAGGAACCTGGGTCTCGGTGCGGAGCGAGGCCGTGTGCTCTGAGCTCGGGCGGAGCCGCGGTTTAACAGGAAGTGTGTTTTATTTAACGTGGAGTCTGCTGTGTTGAGGTTTAAAGCTGTTTAACTAACCTCCTGGTGTGTGTGTGTGTGTGTGTGTGTGTGTGTGTGTGTGTGTGTGTGTGTGTTTAACGGGAGCCGAGCGCTCAGACGGAGACGTCTTCTCCTCAGACTGTAGTTTTATTAAACAGGAATCAACTTTACACACCGCGTCGAGGACACAGATGCATCCTGCTGTGATGAGCTTCTTCCCTTCCTGCTGTGTTGTGTGTGTGTGTGTGTGTGTCCTCATGGTTAATTCCCCTCACACACACCATGTGTTTATTAGAAAAACAGTGAATTCAGAGTTTCTCTAAAAGTATTGTGTGTGTGTGTGTGTGTGTGTGTGTGTGTGTGTGTGTGTGTGTGTGAAAGCTGCCAGTAGAGCATGGGTACGACTGCCAGCGCCGCCCCTCCACCAGCACCTGAGTGTTTCCATAGCGACACCATGATGGACAGCAGGCAGCCACTAAGCCCCGCCCCTTTTATCCACAAGAGCCGAGCCAAATCCATCATCACCAATAAAGTGGCTCCGGTCGTTATCACGTACGTAAACACACACACACACACACACACACCACACACACACACACACACACACACACTAATCTCTCAGTTTGTGGTTAAATGCTGCTGTATTCACACTGATGTGTGATGTCGCATCCAAACACACAATATTTAGTTTGTTTAATCGTTTCCTCCACAGGAAACACACACACACACACACACACATACACACACACACACATACACACACACACACACACAACACACACACACACACATATGAACCTGTCAATCTCAGTGTTACTACCATTCAACTTTCATTTCCTTTTAGTTTGTAAATTTGTGGTTTTGTTTATGTGTGTGTGTGTGTGTGTGTGTGTGTGTGTGTGTGTGTGTGTGTGTGTGTGTGTGTGCGTGCGCGCGCGTGTGTGTGTGTGTGTTACAGCCTTAATTGCAAACAAGAGTTTCAGATTCATGATGATGTCATCAAGACGAATTACACAGTGGGACGCATATCTGATAACATGCCTGAACACTTCCTGGTGCAGGTACACACACACACACACACACACACACACACACAGTATATATATATGGAAGTATAACGGTGACAGGACTGTATGTTTAATTACATGAACAGGACAGAAACATGTTACAATGAAAAAAATATTCTTGTAACGTGTGTGTGTAACGTGTGTAACGCGCGTGTGTGTGTGTGTGTGTAACGCGTGTGTGTGTGTGTAACGCGTGTGTGTGTGTGTAACGCGTGTGTGTGTAATGTGTGTGTGTAACGCGTGTGTGTGTAACGTGTGTGTGTAACGCGTGTGTGTGTAACACGTGTGTGTAACGCGTGTGTGTGTAACACGTGTGTGTAACGCGTGTGTGTAACGTGTGTGTAATGTGTGAGATTATTAATGGTTTATTGTGGTTGTATATTTCAAATAAAAATTTTATTTAATCATTTAAAATATATATAAAATAGAAAAATGTAGATTTTACTCAATTACCGATCATATTTATTTATATTCAACTGAATGACTAATAAAAACTATTCAATTCAATTAAATTCAATTTTATTTATATAGCGCTTTTAACAATGGTCATTGTCTCAAAGCAGCTTCACAAAAATTAAAGAAATTTAACAAAAAAATTAAAAAAAATTATTATAGAAAAGAAAATAATTGGAAGTGTGTATGTGTGAGAAAAATGTGAAGATAATAATAATAATGAGACGAATGAATGATGAATGAAATGTCTCTGATGAGCAAGCCAAGGGTGACGGCGACGGTGGCAAGGAAAAACTCCCTGAGATGGCATTAGGAAGAAACCTTGAGAGGAACCAGACTCAACAGGGAACCCATCCTCATTTGGGTGATAACAGATAGAAATGATATAACATCTTGTGTGTTGTGCAGGTGAAAATTCAATATGACAGAAATTATTTAAATTGACATGAAGACCAGTTCAGCATAGGGACGAGTCAGTAGGTGCAGAGGGCAGATGAGGTCTGGATCACTGGAAGCACAGGAGCAGCATGTGTAGCTCCAACCATCATAAAGCTGAATCCAGCTGGAGCTGCTCCTTCTCTGGATGCCTCAGGAACCTCGCAGGGTCGGCCTTTGTCTACTGAAGCTGGCAAAATCTCCCAATGCCTCGGGATGGGTAGAGAAATACAGAACAGATGGGGAGAATTAGCGTAGTTGCCATTCGGTATAGGTGTACTGGAGTATGAGATTATGGGATGAGTTATGTGTATGACAGATTAAAAAGATGCGTCTTGAGTCTACTTTTGAACTGAGAAACCGTGTCTGCTCCCTGAACACTGTCTGGAAGGCTATTCCAAAGCTTTGGAGCTAAATATGAAAATGCCCCGCCGCCTTTTGTAGATTTTGAAATTCTGGGAACTACCAGAAGTCCGGAGTTTTGTGATCTTAAGGCGCGTGGTGGATTGTAGCGCATCAGAAGACTGGTTAGGTATGTGGGAGCTAAACCATTTAAGGCCTTGTATGTAAGTAATACTATTTTGTAATTTATTCTAAACTGAACAGGTAGCCAGTGCAGGGATGATAATATTGGGGTTATATGATCATATTTTCTGGATCTAGTGAGAACCCTGGCAGCTGCATTTTGGATTAACTGAAGCTTGTTTATTGAGGATGCAGGACAACCACCTAGTAATGCATTACAATAGTCCAGTCTGGAGGTCATGAATGCATGGACTAGCTTTTCTGCATCAGATACGGATAAGATGCTCCTAAGTTTAGCAATATTTCGAAGATGGAAAAAGGCTGTTTTTGTGATATTTGAAATGTGATTTTCAAAAGACAAGTTACTGTCTAATATTACTCCCAGATCTTTTACTGCTGAGCTGGTAGTAACAGTACATCCTTCTAAGCGCAGGCTGAATTGTGAAAGCTGTTGTGTGCTGGTTTTTGGGCCAATAAGTAATATCTCTGTCTTATCTGAATTTAATAAAAGAAAGTTATTGGTCATCCAATCTTTTATGTCCTGGACACACTCAGTTAATCTAGACAACTTAGGTATTTCGTCTGGTTTAGTTGAGATATATAATTGGGTATCATCAGCATAACAATGGAAACTAATCCCATGTCTTCTTATGATGTTACCCAAGGGAAGCATGTATATTGAGAACAACAGAGGTCCTAAAACTGACCCTTGTGGGACCCCATATTTCACTGGCATTACACCAGACGGTTCTCCATTTAGATCTACAAAATGGTAGCGATCAGACAGGTAAGATCGAAACCATTTTAATGCCTGTCCCTGAATACCTATATAATTTTTGTAAGCGATCTATGAGAATATTATGATCTATAGTGTCGAATGCAGCACTAAGATCAAGCAGGACTAGCAATGAGATGCAGCCTTGGTCTGCAGCTAAAAACAAGTCGTTTGTAATCTTAACTAGTGCAGTTTCTGTGCTATGAAGGGGCCTGAAACCTGACTGAAATTCTTCAAGGATGTTGTTATCCTGCAAGAATGTGCATATTTGAGCTGATACTACTTTTTCTAGTATTTTTGATATGAACGGAAGGTTTGAAATCGGTCTGTAATTTGTTATTTCATTCGCGTCCAAATTAGATTTTTTAAGAAGCGGCTTAATAACTCCTAACTTGAAAGGTTTAGGGACGTGACCTAGATGTAATGAAGAATTAATAATGCTTAGGAGTGGCTCTCCAACCGTAAGCATCACTTCTTTTAAAAATCTGGTTGGGATTGGGTCTAACAGGCACGTTGTTGATTTAGCCGAGGTGATGAGTTTATACAGCTCTTCCTGTCCTATACCTGTAAAGCAGTGAAAATCTAAATGTGAAGCTATAGGCTGAACTGGATCGTGAGATACTATTAGAGGTTGAACCTCCATTATTTTCTTCCTGATATTATTGATTTTTTCATTAAAGAAGTCCATAAAGTCTTCACTTCTAAACTGTGATGGGATACTCTCTGCGGGCATCTTAGGTTTTGTTAGGCGAGCCACTGTACTAAATAAGAACCTGGGATTGTTTTGGTTTCTTGCTATCAGTTGGCTAAGATGCTCGGTCCTAGCAGTTTTTAGAGCCTGTCTATAGTTGTATATATATATAGTATAAAAACTAAACAAATTATAACATGCAAAGAATAAAATGTAAATAATTAAAGGGATGAGGTGAATGTGTGTGAGATGGACGGGTGCAGAAGCTGAGAAATATCAATTAAAAGTTCAATTCAATTCAATTCAGTTTTATTTGTATAGCGCTTTTAACAATTGACATTGTCTCAAAACAGCTTTACACAATCAAAAGAATTATTTAAGTTTGTATGGAATGTGAATATGTATGAATCAAAATGTTCAGATATTCCCTGGCGAGCAAGCCCGAGGGCGACAGTGGCAAGGAAAAACTCCCTGAGACGGTAATAGGAAGAAACCTTGAGAGGAACCAGACTCGACAGGGAACCCATCCTCATCTGGGTGAAACAGATAGCAGGAAATGATCTGCATTTATACAGTGTTAAGTGTTAGGTTCAGCTATAATAGTTGATGTTAATTGATGTTATAATACTTGATGTAAAATGGAGTCCAGTAGTTATTCGAGACTCAGATAGACTTGTAGAAAGTTCCAGTCCTGAACTATCGAATTGTCAAGTCCTCAGAGAAACAGCTGACAACACCAGTCGAGGCCAGAACCATCTTCTAAGTATAGAGAATCATCCCCAGACACCAGACGCATCCTAAAGAGACACACGGGGCATCCATGCGATGAGACCTCCAACCAGAAACCGGGCACCAGGATGGATCAGACAGGTCCGGAGGGCAGAGGGAGTCTGGATCACTGGCAGCTCAGGAACCACATGTGTAGCTCGACAGAGAGAGAGAGAGAAAGAGTGAAAGGGGGAGACAGGGGGAGAGAGGAAAGAGAAAGAGGGGGAGGAAGAGAAGAGGAGGAGAGATTGCAATTAGGTATGGTCACAGTCACAATGTCTAATGTGAATGTATATTTACTGTAGAGTGCAAGCAGGGACTCCGGCAGGACTAACTATGACAGCATAACTAAAAGGGAGAGCCAGAAGGAAACACAAACATGAGGGCTCCCTGAGATGTAAAGCAAACAATCACCTCACCGTCAACAAACCTGAGTGATCAAATGAGACTGAGGAAGACAGCATCTAAAACATACCAGTTCACCATAATACTCTACGTCCATGAGTCCCCCAGATCTGCTCCTTTACCTTATGGCAAATCTATTTATAAAAATGCTTGGCTAAATAAATAGGTTTTTAGCCTAGACTTAAACACTGAGACTGTGTCTGAGTCCCGAACACTATTTGGAAGACTATTCCATAATTTTGGGGCTTTGTAAGAAAAAGCTCTGCCCCCAGCTGTAGTTTTCATAATACGCGGTACTGATAAGCAGCCTGCATCCTTTGACCGAAGTAGGCGTGGCGGATCGTAAGACACTAGCAGTTCGCTCAGATACTGCGGCGCGAGACCATTTAATGCCTTATATGTCAAGAGTAGTATTTTAAAATCAATGCGAAATTTCACAGGGAGCCAATGCAGTGAAGATAGGATAGGGGTGATGTGCTCATATCTTCTGGTTCTAGTGAGGACTCTCGCTGCTGCATTTTGGACTAGCTGAAGCTTGTTTATGCACCTAACTGAACAACCAGACAGTAAGGCATTACAATAGTCCAACCTAGAAGTGATAAAAGCATGAACTAGTTTTTCTGCATCATTTAGCGACAATATATTTCTTATTTTGGCGATATTTCTAAGGTGAAAGAATGCTATCCTGGTGATATTATCTACATGAGCTTCAAATGAAAGGCTGGAATCTATAATCACGCCGAGGTCTTTTACTGTTGCACTTGACGGAACAGAAAGGCCATCTAAAGTTACGGTGTGATCTAAAATTTTACTTCTAGCTGTATGCGGTCCTATGACTAGAACTTCTGTCTTATCCGGATTAAGCAGAAGGAAGTTAATTAGCATCCAATTTACTTATGTCCTGAACACATTGCTCAACTTTAGTAAGATGGTTTTTCTCATCAGGTTTTGTTGAGACATATAACTGTGTGTCGTCAGCATAACAATGAAAACTAATACCATGCTTACGGATTATGTTGCCCAGAGGAAGCATGTAAAGGGAAAAAAGCAGTGGGCCTAAAACTGAACCCTGCGGAACGCCAAACTCCACTAGAGAACATGCAGAATAATCACCATTTAAGTCTACATACTGATAACGATCGGTCAAATAGGATCTGAGCCAGGAGAGGGTTGTACCCTTAATTCCTACTAAATTTTCTAATCTGTGAAGAAGAATAGCATGATCAATAGTGTCAAAAGCTGCACTGAGGTCGAGTAATACAAGCATAGTTACACAACCCTGATCAGAGGCCAATAGGAGGTCATTTACTACTTTAACGAGTGCTGTTTCTGTGCTGTGATGAGGCCTAAATCCTGACTGATACAGTTCATGTATGCCATTTCTATGTAGATATGAGCATAGCTGCTCCGCTACTATCTTTTCCAGAATCTTAGAGATAAAGGGGAGGTTTGATATTGGCCTGTAATTGGACAGCTGACAGGGGTCGAGGTCAGGTTTCTTAATTATTGGTTTAATAACTGCTACTTTAAAAGATTTTGGAACATAGCCAATGCTGAGTGAGGAATTAATTATTCTCAACATCGGTTCTGTTATTACTGGTGCTATCTGTTTAAGAAAATGTGTCGGTATAGGATCTAATATACAGGTTGATGAATTTGCAGAAGAGATGAGTGAAATTAGTTAATTCTCTTCAAGAGGAGTAAAGTATTCTAGGTTTGAATCTGACATGGCTAGGTTAACATCAGTATCAATTACATTGTTTGGTTTCAAAGCCTCAATTTTATGCCTGATATTTACAATTTTATTATTAAAAAAGTTCATGAAGTCCTCACTATTGCATGATGTTGTTGTGGAGATTTCTGTAGTGGTCTTATTTCTGGTTAATTTGGCTACGGTATTAAATAAAAATCTAGGATTATTTTTATTTTCTTCTATAAGAGTGGAGAGATACGTTGATCTAGCTACACTAAGAGCTTTCCTATAGTTCAGGATGCTCTCTTTCCATGCTATTTGAAATACCAATAATTTACTTTGACGCCATTTACGCTCTAATTTCCGAGCAGTCTGTTTTAAAGTGCGCGTGTGATCGTTATACCAGGGAGCGAGTTTCTTATCTCTAATAATTTTTCTTTTAGCTGGAGCTACATTATCTAAGGTACAACGAAGTGTCGACTCTAAATATTCAGTCGCCTGATCAAGTTCTGTGGGGTCAGACGGTGACCTAATCGAAGTTGGTAACTCTGGGAGATTACTGATAAAACTCTGTGTGGTAGTTGATGTGAATGTACGTTTAATACGGTAGCGCGGTACTGTGCGTACATTATCACTGTGAGACACTTGAATGGAGACAAGATAGTGATCTGAGATAATTTCAGACAGTGGAATTGTGAACACATTTCTTATAGTTAATCCGAAGAATATTACTAAATCTAAAGTGTGACCTGCTTTATGAGTGGGTCCTACTACACACTGATTTACACCTACGGAGTCCAGTATGGATATAAATGCTGTTCTCAGAGGGTCTTCTGGATTCTCAAAATGAATGTTAAAATCTCCAGCAATTAACACTTTGTCTACAGAAATGACCACGTCTGAGATGAAATCTGCAAATTCACTAAGAAATTCAGAATACAGCCCTGGAGGTCTGTAAATTATAATTAGTGGAATCGACTGAGCTGATTTAATATACTTAAATACACTTATGTTACTATAGAGAATTTCAAATGAGTTAAATTTGTGTCGGTGTTTTTGTACGATAGACAGATTATCATTATGAATAACTGCGACGCCTCCTCCTCTACCAGTTAACCGAGGCTGGTGTATGTAGCTGTATCCAGGAGGACTAGCTTCATTTAGAGCTACATACTCATCCTGTT
The DNA here is from genome assembly GCA_030522415.1 of Channallabes apus. NCBI lineage: Eukaryota > Metazoa > Chordata > Actinopteri > Siluriformes > Clariidae > Channallabes > Channallabes apus. Next base: position 74,039,131 of record CM060104.1, on the reverse strand, counting down.
TAACCCACGTTTCAGTTAAACAGAGTATATCAAACGCCTGATCTGTGATAATTTCATTAACAATAACTGCTTTTGATGTGAGAGATCTAATATTTAACAATCCTAGCTTCAGATCAGAGGTGCCGGCTGCGCATTCAGTATGATCGGAGTTTGTGGACTTTATGTTAATTAGATTATTGAAACAGACTTTCTGGGTCTTTCTACATTTTTGCTTAGATCGGGGAACAGACACAGTCTCAATAAGGTGAACATCGTGAAAAGTGACATCGTCTAGTCGATGGTGCAGGACTGAGGGAATGAAGACGAGATGAGGACACGTGATGAGTGGTAGACGTCTGGTGTGAAGACGTCCAGTCATGTCCCCAGCCGGTGTAAAGAGGTGTTAAAGCAGCGTACGTCCCCGGGGGACACAGGGCGTCCTCAGTCTCTCTTTAGAGCAGCTCCGCGATGGACGTCTGCTACTCGAACACGCTCTTCTGGTTGGCTGAAGCTCCTCACACAGGGAGACTGGTGCTGGACGTGGTGGACAGCATTTTGTTTCCAGCACCAGTGAGTCCAGTTTACAGCCACCACAGTCCCAGTTCTCCTCACCACCCGGTTCAGTCGAGTCGCGTCTCTGCGTCTCTGCGTCTCTGCGTCTCAGGTTTCCTCCCCATCACACCGCAGCATACAGGAGAACACCACTGACCTTTATGCAGATGCTTAAAGAGTGCAGATTCCTCAGGAAGAACATCTGTACAGATGTTCTGTGTTTGGTGACCGGTCCAGTTTGTCGTCCAGCTGTAGCCCCAGATGTTCATGTCCTCAGCACAGTAACTCCCTCAGTGCTGACCGGTGGTAGTGTTCTGAGTGTAATGACTGTTATCATTTATAATAAAACACTCTACTATAAACACTCGTCTCTCATTATTACAAAGCTGTAATTGTTACCTTTCACTTTTTAAGCAGCATAAATTAAAGTGTAAACAGCATGTTTGTTGTTGCTGCTGTTGAGGAAATGAATCTTGACCTGTTACCGAGCGTCACCGAGCGCAGGAGGAAGGAGAAGCATCGCGCTCATGTCTGAATGAAACAGCAGGATGTTGGTGTGTAACACCGTTAGTTCTGTCGCTCAGCAGGTGAGTCGCGAGTTCGTCATCACTGCTGTCAGTAAGTAGTTAGTAAGCAGTAGGGAGGAGCAGGTGATCTTCCAGATGTGAAGGTGGAAAATAACTTTCATTTGTGAGGCTGAAAAATAATGAAGATTCAATTAAATCTTTTTTTTTATTTGTATAGAGCTTTTAACAACAGTCACTGACACAGTTTTATTCTGACAAGTTTTTGTTCCGTTCATGTAATTTAACATACTGT
>CM060104.1:74032781-74035281 GCA_030522415.1 Channallabes apus | reverse complement strand
ACAGGACTTTCTTACTGTTTCCCGGAGTTCAAGTTTTGGAACACAGATCCTCCATTCACAAACCCCCCATTCATCTCGTCCGAGACGCCTTTGTTCTGGATCCCTGGAACTCGCAAACGCCGGCGTAGAGGCAGAAGATCCGGCGTTTTGGTTCGACTGAGACGGCGCAGTAACAGACCACTGCTCCCCAGCTTACTACTAGCTAATGTGCAGTCTCTAGAGAACAAGCTTTGCGAACTTCGGGCACGAATCTCATTCCAGTGAGAGATGTGGGACTGCTGCGTGATCTGCCTTACAGAAACCTGGTTGTCGGACTCCGCGATTCAGCTACCAGGATTCTCCGTGCACCGTGCAGACAGGCTGTGGGAGATAACTGGGAAAAGCAAAGGCGGCGGCGTGTGCTTCATGATCAACAACAGCTGGTGTGATTATGCAAACATGCACCCGATAAAGTCATTTTGCTCACCGGACCTGGAGTTTCTAATGCTTATGTGTCGGCCATTCTGGCTACCGAGAGAATTTTCAGCAGTCATTATTACGGCTGTTTATATTCCCCCGCAAGCCGACACTGACCGAGCACACGGGGAACTGTACAGCGCGATCAGTAGTCAGGAAACCACGCACCCAGAGGTGGTGTTTATTATGACTTTAACAAAGCCAACTTGACGAAAGTTTTACCGAAACTCCATCAACACTCAGTCTGCGGATTTATCAGGAAATGTGTAGATGATGTTGTACCATCCAAAACAGTGAAAATTTATCCAAACCAGAAACCATGGACAAACAGTGATGTTCGCATGGCACTGGCAGCACGGAACTCTGCCTTTGCCTCCGCTAACACATTGGAATATAAACACGCCACCTACCAACTCCGGAAGACTATTAAATCTGCGAAACGCGAGTACAGGGACAAAGTGGAACAACAATTTGATGATCCTCGAAGAATGTGGCAGGGACTGAATACAATCGCGGACTTCAGAGGGAAAACCAGCACACCGCAGACCACGGCCTCTCTGTGTGAGGATCTAAACGTATTTTACGCTAGATTCGACACAGCGAACACCACGAAACTGGACAGCGAACGCATCATGGATGACGTCAGTGCGCACACAGTGTCTGAAGAAGATGTAAGGAAGTGCTTCAGACAGGTGTACGCACGCAAAGCCGCTGGTCCTGACGGACTCCCCGGCCGTGTCCTTAAATCATGCGCGGCTCAGCTGGCTGGAGTGTTCATGAACATCTTCAACATCTCCCTCTCTCTGTCTGCAGTTCCAGCCTGCTTCAAAACGGCCATCATAGTCCCTGTACCCAAATCTTCCACCATCACATCCCTGAACGACTGGCGACCAGTAGCCCTGACCCCCATCGTGAGCAAATGCTTGGAGAGACTGGTCAGGAACTTCATCTGCTCTGCGCTGCCGGACTCACTGGACCCTCTACAATTCGCATACCGCCACAACAGGTCCACTGATGACACCATAGCCCTGACTCTACATACTGCCCTCACCCACCTGGAGAAGAAGGATACGTATGTGAGAATGCTGCTTGTAGACTATAGCTCTGCATTCAACACCATCGTTCCCTCAAAGCTGTACAGGAAACTACAAGATCTAGGATTGAGCAGCTCTCTCTGCAGCTGGATTCTCAACTTCCTGTCCGACAGACTGCCCAGTCTGACGATCTGGTGTATCACCTCATCCTCTGTCACAATGAACACTGGTGCTCCACAGGGGTGTGTACTGAGCCCTCTACTATACTCACTCTACACATACGACTGCACGGCCACTAGCAGCTCCAACATCATTGTTAAGTTTGCGGATGACACAACAGTGGTGGGTCTCATCACCAACGGCGATGAGACGGCATACAGGGAGGAGGTCAGTGCCCTGACACATTGGTGCCAGGAGAATCATCTCTCCCTCAATGTCGGAAAGACCAAAGAGCTGATAGTGGACTTCCGGAAGTGTAGAGGTGCACATTCCCCCATCATCATCAACGGCGCTGCTGTGGAGAGAGTGAGCAGCTTCCGTTTCCTGGGTGTTCACATAGCAGAGGATCTCACATGGTCAGTTCATATTAACAAAACAGTGAAGAAGGCGCAGCAGCGACTCTTCTTTCTCAGAAGACTGAAGAGATTTGGCATGAGCCCCCGCATCCTCAGGACCTTCTACCGCTGTGCCATCGAGAGCATCCTCACTGGATCAATCACGACCTGGTACGGCAACAGCACTGCCTACAACCGCAAAGCTCTGCAGAGAGTGGTGCGGTGTTCCGAGAGGATAATTGGAGGTGAGCTTCCCTCCCTCCAGGACATCTACAGGAAGCGGTGCCTGAGGAAAGCGAGGAGGATCATCAAAGACTCCAGTCACCCCAGTAACAACTTATTTAAACTGCTCCCGTCAGGCAGGAGGTATGGCAGTATCCGGTCCCGAACCAGCAGGCTGAGGGACAGCTTCTATCATCAGGCCATCAGACTGCTGAACACTGACCAACAGGTCTT
>CM060104.1:74005281-74027781 GCA_030522415.1 Channallabes apus | reverse complement strand
GTGCGTGTTGTAGTTTTTACAGGTTTTTGTAGTTTTAAGTGATGAAGTTCTGCTCATAACAGAGAATCTCAAATAAACAGTGTGTACACATAATGTAATATAAATATATCAAATGTATATAAATATCTGTTTTACTGAACTTCCAGCCTCCTAACACACAGGATGAGTTCAGATCAATCCCTGCAATCTGTTATCACCCAGATGAGGATGGGTTCCCTGCTGAGTCTGGTTCCTCTTAAGGTTTCCTCCTATTACCATCTCAGGGAGTTTAAATATACAGTATATACAGTGGAACCTCGGATTACGAGCATAATTCGTTCCGGAAGCGACTCGTATTCCAAAACACTCGTAAACCAAATTAAATTTTCCCATAAGAAATAATGGAAACTCAAATTATTCGTTCTACAGCCCAAAGAAATAAATACATGAAAAATAATTAACACAAAATATAAAGTAAAAATAAAACAAATTAACCTGCACTTTACCTTTAAAAAAAGTAAAAATAAATCAGACAGATAAGTGTTTCCGTTTGTGCGCGCAGCGCTGTATGTGTGTGTGTGAATCTAAAGTGAGCTCCCCTCTCTCCCTTCTCGTCTTACACTGTTTCCTCCACTATTCTCACACTCGCACACAACGCAAACACTTTTATTGGAAAAATAAACAACATATCTCACTAACGGAATCACTGCTGTAAAGTAAAAATAAAACAAATTAACCTGAACTTTACCTTTAAAAAGAATCACGACAGAGTAGTGTTTCTGTGTAGAGCAGAGAGAGTGTGTGTGTATTTGTGTGTGTGTCACGGTGTCCAATGACGTGCACGTACACAGACACACAGAGCAGGCTGAGCCTTGAGCAGAGAGAGGAAATGGATCTTTAACCTCTCTAATGAGACTTGCTTTTTCTTTACACGAGCGCTGTATACACACATACAGACACAATAAAATGTTTTACACACACACACACACACACACACACACACACACACACACACACACACACACACACACACGTGTTCACAGTGTTATAGTAAACAGTACACGCGTGCACGGATGTTGATTACACTAGTGAGAGACGAGCACTAAGACCCAGCAGGGGAGACGATTACTCACAATTCCTCAGCACAAGGGAGAGAAAAACCGTTGGCTCAATTGTGATCATGTGACGCTCGGCGTCGAAACAAGAAGCGCATGCGTGATACATGATACTCGGTGCTCGTAAACCAAGACTTGTTCGTTTTTCAAGTAAAAATTTATTAAAATTTTTTGCTCGTCTTGCGGAACACTCGTAAACCGCGTTACTCGTAATCCGAGGTATTTATGTTCCATTTTTGTCCAAACTTGTATTTTATGAGCTCCGTGTCACTCAGTGTTACCAAAACGTGTCAAAAAAGGTAAGACGCCTCTGGAGGTCTCCTACATTTTTGCTCTTACTCCTAAAAGTACGACCAAAATGGCATCACCCTGAGAATGTTTGGCCACTTAGGAGTGATTTTCTACTCTGAGTTGCTCAGTGAATATGAACCCGGATCTATTCTGTGTAAGATGTCTGTGGTCCGATACTGAGATTGATGTTGGTGACCGCGCGGTGTTCCGGCTCTAACCAGACTGTGTGAATGAAACTACAGTGAGGTGGTAGTTTCAGTGGTAAGCTATAGTCCTGCACATATCTCTAATGTGTGTGTGTGTGTGTGTGTGCGTGTGTGTGTGTGTGTTTTTCAGGACTTTGACAGACTGCTGGATGCGATGAAGAGTGTGTTAGCTGAAGATTCCCGAGCTGCGTTTGTGTTTAATTGTTCAAACGGCCGCAGCAGGAGCACCACCGCCATGACCATCGCTACGCTCACACTCTGGCACTTTAACGTACGCTCGCTAACACCCCGCTGCGGTGTCGCTCTCATTAATCTGTTTGTTTTCATTTAGTTTTTTAAACTGTGATTCATTTATCTTTTTTTCTGTTTGTTTATAAATGCAATTTTTTTGTAAGTATTGAATTAGTTTACAATTAAATTCAATTCAGTTTTATTTGTATAGCACTTTTAGCAATTGACATTGTCTCAAAACAGCTTTACACAATCAAAAGAATTATTTAAGTTTGTATGGAATGTGAATGTGTATGAATCAAAATGTTCAGATAGTCCCTGGTGAGCAAGCCCGAGGGTGACAGTGGCAAGGAAAAACTCCCTGAGACGGTAATAGGAAGAAACCTTGAGAGGAACCAGACTCAACAGGGAACCCATCCTCATCTGGGTGAAACAGATAGCAGGAAATGATCTGCATTTATACAGTGTTAAGTGTTAGGTTCAGCTATAATAGTTGATGTTAATTGATGTTATAATAGTTGATGTAAAATGGAGTCCAGTAGTTATTCGAGACTCAGATAGACTTGTAGAAAGTTCCAGTCCTGAACTATCGAATTGTCAAGTCCTCAGAGAAACAGCTGACAACACCAGTCGAGGCCAGAACCATCTTCTAAGTATAGAGAATCATCCCCAGACACCAGACGCATCCTAAAGAGACACACGGGGCATCCATGCGACGAGACCTCCAACCAGAAACCGGGCACCAGGATGGATCAGACAGGTCCGGAGGGCAGAGGGAGTCTGGATCACTGGCAGCTCAGGAACCACATGTGTAGCTCGACAGAGAGAGAGAGAGAAAGAGTGAAAGGGGGAGACAGGGGGAGAGAGGAAAGAGAAAGAGGGGGAGGAAGAGAAGAGGAGGAGAGATTGCAATTAGGTATGGTCACAGTCACAATGTCTAATGTGAATGTATATTTACTGTAGAGTGCAAGCAGGGACTCCGGCAGGACTAACTATGACATCATAACTAAAAGGGAGAGCCAGAAGGAAACACAAACATGAGGGGGAACTGAGATGTAAAGCAAACAATCACCTCACCGTCAACAAACCTGAGTGATCAAATGAGAGTGAGGAAGACAGCATCTAAACATACCAGTTCACCATAATACTCTACGTCCATGAGTCCCCCAGATCTGCTCCTTTACCTTATGGCAAATCTATTTATAAAAATGCTTGGCTAAATAAATAGGTTTTTAGCCTAGACTTAAACACTGAGTCTGTGTCTGAGTCCTGAACACTATTTGGAAGACTATTCCATAATTTTGGGGCTTTGTAAGAAAAAGCTCCGCCCCCAGCTATAGTTTTCATAATACGCGGTACTGATAAGCAGCCTGCATCCTTTGACCGAAGTAGGTGTGGCGGATCGTAAGACACTAGCAGTTCGCTCAGATACTGCGGCGCGAGACCATTTAATGCCTTATATGTCAAGAGTAGTATTTTAAAATCAATGCGAAATTTCACAGGGAGCCAATGCAGTGAAGATAGGATAGGGGTGATGTGCTCATATCTTCTGGTTCTAGTGAGGACTCTCGCTGCTGCATTCTGGACTAGCTGAAGCTTGTTTATGCACCTAACTGAACAACCAGACAGTAAGGCATTACAATAGTCCAACCTAGAAGTGATAAAAGCATGAACTGGTTTTTCTGCATCGTTTAGCGACAATATATTTCTTATCTTGGCAATATTTCTGAGGTGAAAGAATGCTATCCTGGTGATATTATCTACATGAGCTTCAAATGAAAGGCTGGAATCTATAATCACGCTGAGGTCTTTTACTGTTGCACTTGATGGAACAGAAAGGCCATCTAAAGTTACGGTGTGATCTAAGATTTTACTTCTAGCTGTATGCGGTCCTATGACTAGAACTTCTGTCTTATCTGGATTAAGCAGAAGGAAGTTAATTAGCATCCAATTTCTTATGTCCTGCACACATTGCTCAACTTTAGTAAGATGGTTTTTCTCATCAGGTTTTGTTGAGACCTATAGCTGTGTGTCGTCAGCATAACAATGAAAACTAATACCATGCTTACGGATTATGTTGCCCAGAGGAAGCGTGTAAAGGGAAAAAAGCAGTGGGCCTAAAACTGAACCCTGCGGAATGCCAAACTCCACTAGAGAACATGCAGAATAATCACCATTTACGTCTACATACTGATAACGATCGGTCAAATAGGATCTCAGCCAGGAGAGGGCTGTACCCTTTATTCCTACTATATTTTCTAATCTGTGAAGAAGAATAGCATGATCAATTGTGTCAAAAGCTGCACTGAGGTCGAGTAATACAAGCATAGTTACACAACCCTGATCAGAGGCCAATAGGAGGTCATTTACTACTTTAACGAGTGCTGTTTCTGTGCTGTGATGAGGCCTAAATCCTGACTGATACAGTTCATCTATGCCATTTCTATGTAGATATGACCATAGCTGCTCCGCTACTATCTTTTCCAGAATCTTAGAGATAAAGGGGAGGTTTGATATTGGCCTGTAATTGGACAGCTGACAGGGGTCGAGGTCAGGTTTCTTAATTATTGGTTTAATAACTGCTACTTTAAAAGATTTTGGAACATAACCAATGCTGAGTGAGGAATTAATTATTCTCAACATCGGTTCTGTTATTACTGGTACTATCTGTTTAAGAAAATGTGTCGGTATAGGATCTAATATACAGGTTGATGAATTTGCAGAAGAGATGAGTGAAATTAGTTCATTCTCTTCAAGAGGAGTAAAGTATTCTAGGTTTGAATCTGACATGGCTAGGTTAACATCTGTATCAATTATATTGTTTGGTTTCAAAGCCTCAATTTTATGCCTGATATTTACAATTTTATTATTAAAAAAGTTCATGAAGTCCTCACTATTGCATGATGTTGTTGTGGAGATTTCTGTAGTGGTCTTATTTCTGGTTAATTTGGCTACGGTATTAAATAAAAATCTAGGATTATTTTTATTTTCTTCTATAAGAGTGGAGAGATACGTTGATCTAGCTACACTAAGAGCTTTCCTATAGTTCAGGATGCTCTCTTTCCATGCTATTTGAAATACCAACAATTTAGTTTGACGCCATTTACGCTCTAATTTCCGAGCAGTCTGTTTTAAAGTGCGCGTGTGATCGTTATACCAGGGAGCGAGTTTCTTATCTCTAATAATTTTTCTTTTAGCTGGAGCTACATTATCTAAGGTACAACGAAGTGTCGACTCTAAATATTCAGTCGCCTGATCGAGTTCTGTGGGGTCAGACGGTGGCCTAATCGAAGTTGGTAACTCTGGGAGATTACTGATAAAACTCTGTGTGGTAGTTGATGTGAATGTACGTTTAATACGGTAGCGCGGTGCTGTGCGTACATTATCACTGTGACACACTTGAATGGAGACAAGATAGTGATCTGAGATAATTTCAGACAGTGGAATTGTGAATACATTTCTTATAATTAATCCGAAGAATATTACTAAATCTAAAGTGTGACCTGCTTTATGAGTGGGTCCTACTACACACTGATTTACACCTACGGAGTCCAGTATGGATATAAATGCTGTTCTCAGAGGGTCTTCTGGATTCTCAAAATGAATGTTAAAATCTCCAGCAATTAACACTTTGTCTACAGAAATGACCAGGTCTGAGATGAAATATGCAAATTCACTAAGAAATTCAGAATACGGCCCTGGAGGTCTGTAAATTATAATTAGTGGAATCGACTGAGCTGATTTAATATACTTAAATACACTTATGTTACTATAGAGAATTTCAAATGAGTTAAATTTGTGTCCGTGTTTTTGTACGATAGACAGATTATCATTATGAATAACTGCGACGCCTCCTCCTCTACCAGTTAACCGAGGCTGGTGTATGTAGCTGTATCCAGGAGGACTAGCTTCATTTAGAGCTACATACTCGTCCTGTTTAACCCATGTTTCAGTTAAACAGAGTATATCAAACGCCTGATCTGTGATAATTTCATTAACAATAACTGCTTTTGATGCGAGAGATCTAATATTTAACAATCCTAGCTTCAGATCAGAGGTGCCGGCTGCGCATTCAGTATGATCGGAGTTTGTGGACTTTATGTTAATTAGATTATTGAAACAGACTTTCTGAGTCTTTCTATTAACTAGACCTTTCGATTAACTAGACCTCTACTGAGACTATGAGCTATACTACAGGAAATGAGAGTAGCACCTTCCCGAGTGGGATGGACACCGTCCCGCCCTAACAGGCCAGCTTTGCCCTCAAAGGTCTTCCAATTATCTATAAAGCCCACATTATTTTTGGAGCACCACCTGGACATCCAGCAATGTACAATGAAGTACAGTAATTGTATTTTTTCTTTCTTTGTTAAAAATGATTTGCATGGTTAATTGGGCTTCTCAAAAACAGTGTGTAGTTTATTTATCTTTTGGTCCAGGTTTATTTATTTATCCATATTTAAGATTGACTATTTGTTTGCTTAACTTTATTGTGCCATTAATACGGAGTATAAATGTCTGTGTTTTTGTGTTTGTGTGTGTGTGTGTGTGTGTGTGTGTGTGTTCAGGGGTTCCCTGAGTTTGGAGAGGAGGAGATTGTCAGTGTTCCTGATGCTAAATACACCAAGGGGGAGTTTGATGTAATGCTCATTAATGTTTGTTAATTTCCTGTTGTGTTGCTCTGTTTTAGAATACTGATGTGTGTGTGTGTGTGTGTGTGTGTGTGTGTGTGTGTGTGTGTGTGTGTGTGTGTGTGTAGGTGGTGATGCGTTTGGTTAGACTCCTACCTGATGGCCACAGGATGAAGAGAGAGGTCGATATTGCGCTGGATTCCGTGAGTGAGACGATGACGCCTATGCACCATCACCTGCGGGAGATCATCATCTGCACGTACAGACAGGTAGGGGGCGCTGTGAATAAGCCCAAATCACAACATGCCCAAATACTTTAACACAGACAGGTAGGGGGCGCTGACGTCAGACTCAACTGCTAACTTGTGCGGTTAATAAGGAGTTAAAGAGCCTCTGCAGTGCTGCTGTTTTCCTGAAGATGGCGACAAACTCACATTTAATTTTGTTAGAGAGAGGTTTTTTTTTCAGGATTTTGGATAATTTCAAAGAAAATGTGACCTTTGACCTCTTTTTGCTTAGTTTCTCAATAGTGTCCAATCCGAGCTCTGTGTGTGTGTGTGTGTGTGTGTGTGTGTGTGTGTGTGTGTGTGTGTGTGTGTGTGTTGTGTGAGATCAGAACAGAGTGTCATCTACCTGGTAGGTTTATGATGAGTCCTCCACATCCTGTGTGTGTGTGTGTGTGTGTCTACTGACAGGTTTCTAAATGTGTGTGTGTGTGGTTTCATACCCGTGTCCTGGCCGTGGTGAAGTGAGACCTCACCCCTCCCTCCGGTCCTCCATGGCGTGTGTGTGTGTGTGTGTGTGTGTGTGTGTGTGTGTGTGTGTGTGTGTGTGTGTGTCTCATGACTTTGACACGTCTCAGTGGTGTGTGTTGGTGGAGTTGATCTTGAGCGGTGTGAAGGTGGTTCAGTAACACTCAGTAGATCTTCCTCCACTCGTCTGTGTGTAACACCGCTGCTGAGCGTCTGTGTCTCCATCCTCATAAATGGACAGTCTTCATGGACATGTGTCTCCTCTGAGAGCTTCTGGTCTGAGTGAGGGTGGAGGAACATATTGAAGTGTAGTTAACCACTGAAGCCTGCACACACACACACACACACACACACACACACCGGATGCTGCACTAGTAAATAAAACCTCAGGATCAGACGTGTACAAGTTTCTCCTCCTGTGTTTAAAGGCAGTGAGTTTAAAAGTAAAGGTAGGCTGTAGGACAAGAGAAAGAAAGATGGAGGGAGAAACCACAAAATAACATCTGCCAGAAGCTGTGGCAGGGGAGGAGTGTGTGTGTGTGTGTGTGTGTGTGTGTGTGTGTGTGTGTGTGTGTGCTTGTCTTTATATACTTGTGAGGACCGACCCCTGACGGGCAACCTTTGTTGTGAGGACATTTTCCTTTGTGAGGACATTTTGGCCGGTCCACACAAAAAGCTTGCTAGGGTAGACTCCTTTGACCCTACTGAATGATCTGCACTAAGTCTTAGAAAATGTCCACACAGAGATAGAAAAGTCAGAAAAGTGTGTGTTTGCTAGCGCCCCTACAGGACAAACTCTGGTACTGCATGCGGAAAAATCTTCTAATCTTCCAATTTTCTAATTGGCTAAGGTTCCAGAATTTTGTGATTCGCTATTTTAGTCATGTGACAACATGGCTGAGAGCTTGCACAGTAACAAGGCCACAGCCTTAGGCTGATAGTTCATTTAAAATGGGAAAAGAGCAAAAAATTTAAGCTTCATGAATAATATCTTTTTCTTATATATAATCTGCTTTGAGACAATGTCAATTGTTAAAAGCGCTATACAAATAAAATTTTATTAATATTTTGATTACAATTACTAAGCAAGAAAACATTTAATTGACTATTGCTATTACTCATGCAAGTACTGATACCACTATAACTACATATACAGTTACTACAAATATTAGAATTACTACTATTACTAAAAATGGCACATACCTCATTAATATTTTTTTGCAACAGATATGAAGCAGATAATTTTAACTAATTATTACTATTATTTGTGTTTGTTTAAATACAGCAGTGTTCGTGTCTTTTCAACAAGCTCTGAATTGCTGTATTTTACCCAGTGTGTATTTAATGGTTTAAAAATGGTTGCTAATTTATAATTTTAAGTACATACTGTATATGAATGTTTTGTAACATTAGCATAATATTGGATGACATTTTAAGCATCAAATCAGTGAATATGATCGCATTGCAATAGATAATACTTCAGATTCAGGTTAATTTTATGTCATTCAACATCAGCTGATATAAATGTTCCCTGAAGATGGAAGGCTGCTATTGGTCATCTTTTGAGCAGATTTAACCAATCTGTGCAGCCCCTTCTTATCAGACATATACAGTAGCGATTGCCTTGGCAGACAGTTATGGAGGATGTCAGGACTCTCTACACCACATATCGGTAAAAGAAGTCAGCACAGCAGCACTGAGGCGAAGCTGCTTCAGGCGTTGATGAGACTTCTTAATAATGCTGCCTGTGTTCATGGCCCATGTGAGGTCACTAGAAATGTGCAGTATTTCACCATCAGTATTACACAAAAGGTAAACTTCCCAGACTCATCCCCCTCTATACCTGCACCCACACACTCAACACCACACCTGTATTAGTGTGTGTGTATATACAGTAGCATGGCCTGATTCTCACTTCAGGGCCCAGTGGTGGATCAAAGCAGCATTTAACAAGAATACAGAGCTTGAATAACCACTTGATAATACAGTGCTTGATAATACATAATCTTTAAAAAAAAAAGTTGAATATCATGAAAAAGTAGATTTCTTTGTAATTTGATCTAAAAAGTCCAACTCTTATTCTGTATATTCTAAACTTTTTATATGTGAAGTGAAATATTTCAAGCTTTTTTGTTTTAATTCTAATTCTTATGGCTTAAAGTGAATGAAAATGAAAAATCCTTTGTTTCAAATTGGAATATTTTATTTTGACCTTGATTAAATTACTATTCATACAGTATAAATATTGTGGATCTGTTAGTCTAGTTCAGGGGTGGGCAATTAAATTTTCATATACTGTAGGAAATTTTGACAATTGTCGAGAGCTGAACCAATACACCTACCCAATATTTAATGAACATTCACAAAAACAGTTTTAAAAATGTGCAAAACTAGCATCAATTAACTTTACACAAAATATCAAGTATTCTAAAGGTGAGCATCTTAACACAAAAAAGCAATAAATGCACCCAGCTTTAATCTAGTCTGTTTTGGGCTTGAACAAGTGCTATGAAGTCAGGTTGAATATCTGAGATATGGACATGAGAAGGACAGCATACAAGTGATCATCACTTAGAGAGGATCTGTATCTGGATTTGTCGAACATCACTGAGAATGTTTGTTCACATATAGAGGCTGTGGCCATATATAGGTAGATCCAAAAAGAACCAACATCCTCTGAGCATACCTCCTTAAGTTTGGAAAGCTCTCCTCTTTGAGAGAAGAATAGAAATCCAGCTGTGATACTGACTTTGCTCTGCTAGTAGTCTGTCAGACTGGAGTTTGATGACATCACTGATTGCATTATCCACACTGCTAGTGAAGGGAGAGGAAATCATGTGCATTTCACTCTCAACTGTTTTAAAGTCTTCAACTTGTCTTGAACATTCACCATGCAGTGTTGCTAACATAAATGAGTACCTGCGAAAGTGATCAGCTGATGGTGTGACTGCATTCAGTGTGGGCATGTGGGCAAGAATGTTGCCCTCCAACTGGCTTGAGAGAAACTTCAACTTTCTCAATAAGGCCCTTGCCTTGCAGCTTGATATTTAGTGCAGTCACATCAACAGCAAAAACCAGGTCTGCCATCCAGTCTGCATCTGAGAGCTCTCTGGTATCCTGGTCTTGTTTCTTACAAAAGTCATGTCAAAAGTTTTTTTGCAGAGATTCCATACTCTCTTAGGCACCTTGCCAAGCAATTTGGTAACCTATGTCACTATATTCACTGTCATGCTCCACCCAAAGTGCAACAAACTGTTTCCATGCTCTTGTCCTAATGAAGTTAACTATTTTAGTCACATCCTCAATCACGTGGCACTGACTTACATAACACCTCGTCAACTCAACTCAACTTTATATGTACAGCACTTTAACAACAGGAATGCCCCAAAGTGCTTCACATAAATAATAAAATAATATAAAAAGACATAATTAAAATCACATCACACACATATATAATCAAACGGCATATATAAAATCAACATCACATGTAGGTTTAAACGCCAGAGAAAACATGTGAGTTTTAAGATGAGACTTAAACACCCTGAGTGATGTGGCCTTACGAATAGTCAAAGGTAGGTCATTCCACAATTTTGGTGCCGCTACAGAGAATGCCCGATCACCCCTAAGCTTGCATTTGGTTTTAGGAACAGCCAGCAAAAGTTTATCTGATGATCTGAGAGACCGGGGTAGGGCATAGGGCTGAAGCAGATCCGAGAGGTAGGGCGGGGCAAGGCAATGTAAACATTTAAACGTGACCAAAATAATTTTCAAGTTAATTCGGTACTGTACCGGGAGCCAATGGAGGGAAGCCATAACTGGAGAGATATGTTCACCTTCATGGGTAGACGTTAAGAATCGAGCAGCAGAGTTTTGGATCTGCTGTAGTCGATGTAATGCTGCCTGGGAAACCCCAAAATACAAAGCATTACAGTAATCGCTACTAGTTGTGATAAAGGCGAGGATGACTATTTCAAAATGCTTAAAGGACAAAATAGGCTTAAGTTTTGCCAATTGTCTTAGTTGAAAGAAACAGGACCGAACCACAGCACTGATCTGTTTATCAAGTTTAAGGCCATGGTCAAAAATAACACGCAAATTTGATGCTGTGGGCTTAACATACTGCTCCAAGGCTCCTAAATCCAGAGGTGGAACACTACCCTTGGCACCAGGACCAAATACCAAAACCTCCGTCTTAAGTTCCTGATGTATAATACAATCCAAAAATCATCTTCTCTTCAATTTCAGTCATCTTATCTTGCATCCATTTCAAGTCCAACATTTTTTAAAGTCCAACACAATCAAATTGTGAATACGTAAGGTAACGAGAAAAACTGTTAATTTAGCAGTACCTTCAAAATAAAAGGAGTGTAATGCATGCACATAATACTGCAAATTTTTACCCTGACTTTTAATTAACCAATGACTTTATGTGGGCCGGTCAGGGCGAGCCAGATGGCCGGATGTGGCCTGCGTGTTGTACAATGCCCAACTTGGTCTTCAATAATGCCTCAGCAGTGCTGCAGGCTGACTGCCTCCATGTCACAGGCATTGGCCTTCCTGGTGACAAGCTGCACTTTCAATTCAGTTTTATTTATATAGCGCTTTTAACAATGATCAGTGTCTCAAAGCAGCTTTACAAAATTCAAAGAAAATTAAAAAAATGTGTATAAGCAAGTAAAAATGTGTATAGATCATAGTGATCAGACTGTGTCTGATGACCAAGCCGAGGGCGACAGTGATGGTGGCAAGGAAAAACTCCCAGAGTTGGCAATTGGAAAAAACCTTGAGAGGAACCAGACTGAACAGGGAACCCATCCTCATCTGGGTGATAACGAATAGCAGGGATTGATCTGCAGTCATACTGTGTGTTAGGAGGCTGGAAGTCAGGCTGGATAACAGGAGATGTGGAGAAGTTCATATGGAGTCCAGTTCAGCACTTGTGTCACACGTTCAGGATCCTGTTCCAAGAAATTAGCCATGATCATTTTGACCCCTCCTGAATGTGATTCCTTGAGTATGGACGGATTATGGACTCAGCAAATATATATCAGACAACTTAGTAAATCTGCCTCTGTGATCACACACATGGTCCAGAGAACCGGTTGTGCTAATTAGGGGTTTCAGATTCTACAGGAATGTCACTGTCTATGAAAATTAATTAGCAGAGGAAAACTGAAATGAACTGTATCAGTGATCCTATTTAATGGCTAGAAAGCTCCAACTACAAGGTATAGAGACGCCATTTGAAATATCTTAAAGTTGGTCACCATTTTGTCAGTATGAAACTGTGTTGACTAAGTTTGTCTGTAGATATGTTGTATGTTACAGAAGCATTGAAGCACCATATTTGATGAGGATTATATTCTGCCAATAGTTCACTTTTTATTTTTATTTATTTTATTAAATTAAAATCTGTTACTTTCTGAATCAATCAAAATGATTTTGTTCTGCCAGCTGAGTACAATAACAGTAATCTTTAATAAGCTTTAGATAAACACTTAAGGTATCTTCCTCTTTCCATGTCAGTTTTTCTTTGCCACTGTCGCCTCAGACTTGTTCATTAGGGATAAATATTCATTTAAATTGTAGACTTTATTTTTATTCTGAATTTTCATAATTATGTAAAGCTGCTTTGAGACAATGTCCATTGTTAAAAGCACAATACAAATAAAGCGGAATAAAATGTACATCAGTCTATGTGAATACACTAGATTGTAGGGATACAGCAGATTGTAAGCAGCATCAGAAATATTCATGGTGAGAGAGACGGCGAGTGTAAGGAAATTATTTTATATAAAAGAAGTTAGTTCTACTCTCCTGCTCTCTGATATTAATGTGTTAAATTTTCCCTGCTGCTATCTTCCTGTCTCCTCCTGCATCTGCTCTCAAAGGTTCATACCTCATCTTCTCATTCTCTAATCATCTCTCTCTCTCTCTGTCCCCCTAACTCGAGCCAACACCTCCTGGTTCGTCTCTGGACACATACTGTATCTAACGTCCACTCTTTTGTTCTTCAGGATCTCACCAGAACATTTTACAATGGTTTATGTTCTTTGTAGTAACAGATGATGATGACACAGGCGTCTGGTCAAACATATTACTCTGTCTTTTGCTGTTTATTAACAGAGACATTTCTGACAGTGTGTTTGTGTGTGTGACCGAGTCTCTCCTGGAGACAGAAAAGCTTGTTGAAGCACAACCGGGCGACTCGTTTATTCACACTACACAGTTTTAAAACTTTACAGTGAGATAGAGAACAGGGGAGAACAATATGGGGAGAGGAAGAACCTAAACTTATAAAGATAAACTACTCCACATTTACTCAAATTAACTTGAATATAAGTTCTGCCTTGTGGAAATGTTGTAGCAATTAGTTAGATAAAATTTCAAACCATAGTTATTGTAATATAAGTTATATACATTTAATGTTAGCTGATTTGAATGCTAGTGTTCAGGTAGTATAAATGCCACACTGCCTGTGTGTGTGTGTGTGTGTGTGTTAAAGTGTCCAGGCCTTGGCCTTGTGCTGCTGAGGACAGAGCAACACTAAAGGTGGGGGAGGGGAAGCAGCTTAACAAGCTGTCTAGTAGAACTGCACCAAACTTTATCAGGTTTATTTCAGTATCTGCTCTTCCTGACCTGGTATCTTGTGTTAGGTCACTAAAGAGGTGATATCCAAAATATTAAAACCATGGCATCAGAACATCTTAAATATTAACTACATTTAATTTATTACATGCTTTCTTCTTAAATGATTTTGCACAAATAATGTAATATAACTATGTTTTTAATATAACAATTAAAAATATAATGCAAACCAATAATCATCATTAAAAATCAGTGAGATTAAGTGTAATGTTCTGGCTGCTTATTGAATTTGTTCTAAACTGGCTGTGTGTCTGAGAGGCCACTGAGTGGGGGAGGGGTGGGACCAATTAAGCACCTGCGCATGCGCACTTTTCTCCACATCTAATAATGGCTCTAAAGGTAATGGAAATTTCCACTTTACTGGTTTTAGGGGGGAAATCAATAAAGAGAGAAAAAACTTCGTGACGTAGAAAACATTTCGCAACTTTTCCCGCCACCAAAAAGCTCCAGCAGGTTCTCAGTGACCACGTGACCCTCAGTGCGCGGCCCTAATCATGCAGCGCGAGCGATGGTTACAGCGGCTACTGCGCCTGCGCGAACACCACGAGCGGTGCGCACGGAGACACGAGCGCGAGATGTCCGAGAGCAGAGACAGGGAGGAGGAGGAGGAGGAGGAGGGGCGAACTGTACAGCTGCTGCAGGTAAGATGAGCTTCAGTACATTAAACTGTATTTAATTAGTTACTGTAACTCTGGACCTCTAGACTTCTGACTCCAGTCTGAGTCAAACTTTAACAACAGCTGGAGTTACGGGTCACATGGCCTTTACACTTACACTGTTTTATACGAGTTTGGTGGAGCAGTGTGGAATAATCTGCTTAATGATATATTATTTTACCCAAAGTGAAATGACATTTAATATTTATCTGAATAATTAGTTCTGAAATCTCACGTTAAGCGCAGCATCTCATTAATGAGGCCGTTTATTTAGTTTATATTAATGAAGTGGGTTTAAATATCTACTTTTCAGGCTGAGTTTTTCTATAGTTTCCTGTATTGTTTAGTCTTTGTTGAGGAGATTTATTATACTGGTGATGAGTTACTGTACTGGTGATGAGTTATTATACTGGTGATGAGTTATACTGGTGATGAGTTACTGTACTGGTGATGAGTTACTGTACTGAGTTATTATACTGGTGATGTTCCTGTAAACTGTACTGGTGATGAGGAAATTATACTGGTGATGAGTTATTGTACTGGTGATGAGTTACTGTACTGGTGATGAGTTATTATACTGGTGATGAGTTATTGTACTGAGTTATTATACTG
The DNA here is from genome assembly GCA_030522415.1 of Channallabes apus. Taxonomy (NCBI): domain Eukaryota; kingdom Metazoa; phylum Chordata; class Actinopteri; order Siluriformes; family Clariidae; genus Channallabes; species Channallabes apus. Next base: position 74,012,660 of record CM060104.1, on the reverse strand, counting down.
GTGATGTTCCTGTAAACTGTACTGGTGATGAGTTATTGTACTGATGATGAGTTATTATACTGGTGATGAGTTATTGTACTGGTGATGAGTTACTGCACTGGTGATGTTCCTGTAAACTGTACTGGTGATGAGTTACTGTACTGGTGATGTTCTTGTAAACTGTACTGGGAGATTCAGTTTCTCTTGCTCTCTTTTCATAATTATTTATTATATATTATATTATATTATTCTCTTTTATGTAAAGCACTTTGAATTACCATTGTGTATGAAATGTGCTATACAAATAAACTTGCCTTGCTCTGTAATATTAGATTTTAATCTCCTGGTTTTTACAGATGATGAAGAAAAAGAGAGAAGAGAAAGAGCACGTGGTAAGTACAGTAGACTTGTTCATTTGATTTTTGGTTCTAGCAGTGTAGCAGTTTATTTTACTTTTATTTAGTGTGTACAGTGTACTTGAAAAAAATATAAAATATTGTGAAGTTATTTTCCTTTGTTATTTAAAAATTCACATTCTAGATTCATAACATGTAATATGAAATAAATTTTTTAATTATGATGATTCCAGCTTACAGTGCATGTAAAATAGAAATCCAGTATCAAATTATTAGAATGTTGACCAACAAAAATCTTAAGGTTTGATTAAGTTATTATTCATACAGTATAAATCCTATGGATCCGTCTCAGTTCAATATGTTTATGGGGAAGACAGCTGACTTAACAATTGTCCAGAAGATGGACAACAACACCGTAATTTAGTGAGTTTGCATGTTCTCCCCGTGCTTGGTGGGTTTCTTCGGGTACTCCTGTTTCCTCCCACAGTCCAAAGACATGCAGATTAGGCTAATTGGTGTTCCCAAATTGCCCATAGTGTGTGAATGTGTGTGTGCCCTGCGTTGGATTGGCACCCTGACCAGGGTGTACCCTGACTCATGCCCTCAGTCTCCTGGGATAGGCTCCAGAACCCCCGCGACACTGAATACAGGATAAAGCGGTATAGACAGTGAGTGAGTGAGTGATTTTTTTTCTTCCATTTTCATGCAGTAAGGGGTAATCCTTGAAATAAAAACGAAGCCTTAAAAATTACAAAAGAAAATTTACTTTCATGAATTAAAATTTTTTGAGATGCACTGTACATCTTCTCCATGTAGATTAATTTAGTATTTATTGCTAAGTTTTGAGTGAGTGTGGCCAGGGTTCAACATTAACTTTTTATGCACTGCTGTTTTAGGAGCTTTTAACTGCAGGCTAATTTGCAATTTTGAGCCATTGACTGTAAGCGTAAGGTTTGAACAGAGAGTCTAAATGTTTTGTTTTTGTTACAGGATACACGCTCTTCAGATGACTTTGCTTCTGAATCCAGTCTTGATCTGGAAATTGATGTGACTGGGTCGTCAAACACCCCTTCCTCAGCAGATGAGGACAGTTCTCCTCAAGATACTACAAAGAAATGCCGCCGCAAAAGACACAGAGCTTCGCCAACCAAAAACCTAACTGAGGTGGAAAAACATCCCCGCAACACAGACAGCAGAGACCGGAAACCCGATGACATTACTGATGCTGTGGGTAAGTCACATGTTACAGTTAATATCTGTTCTAAGGGACCAAAAAGACAGTGGGACAAGCGACACTATTGTGTGTACTGTAAAAAAACCACAAAGAAAAATGTCACGCCATCTACACCGGAGACATGGCAACGAAAAAAAAGTGGCCCGTACAATGTGTCTTCCACCAAAATCAAAAAAGCGGTGCCAGATGTTTAAATATCATGGTGCCAAATGTTGGAGGCAATTACTATCACAACATCGAGGTGTTGCAGAAGGGGCAAGGCGAGATAGTGACGTACAGACAACCCTGTTGAACATTGGACCTTTTTTGCTCAAGCATATGAGAACAACTATTCTGTGGAAGAAACGCAAGAACTAGAACCATTAGAACACATTTTTTGGTGTTCTAACAGTCCTAGGTCTGCCAGATGATTTTCTTTTCAGTGAATCCAATCTGGTACAAACGCATTTCGACCTAGTATGAAGCGTGTGCAAAACGCTGTGATAACAACTCTGCATTGCTATCACAGAATGGTTGTTCTCATAATAAGCTTGAACAACAAAGCCCCAATGTTCAACATTCCAACTCAAGATGAGTACTGAAAACGGTAAAGTCCAAACTACTGAATGCAACCTACCCCATCTCTATACCACCACAGTGCTCCTTCAAATTGTGGGAGATTTGCCCCACCCTGTTTTAAATATTATGGTATTTGTATGTTTAAATTGTTGTTGACACTCAGGCGATATTTTTTTTGTTACAGAGGAACCAGATATCTTAACTCAAAGACCATCAGGTCTACAACCACCACAAAAGCTCAAAAAGACAGAGAAAACCGGTAAACACCTTTTCTCCCAGGTTTTTAAAAAAAAAATGTATTTCCTTCTGATACTGTGTGGTGGACAGTCCTGTAGTGTTCAGTCCTGCTTCTTAATTCCTGTATTATTTAGTAACTTCAGACTATGTAATGTCTTGCATTAACAATGTTCTCTGTTGTTGTTTTTCTCTTGAAGGATCTTCCAAAAGAAAGAGGTCTGAGGGGATGTTGGAGTCGGCTCAAGATTCAGAAGGTATGAATATGTAACTTTGTAACATTTGGATTTGTTTTTATCCCTAGTTACAATGCTACGGGGTCGAGAATCAAAATACGGGTTTTACATGACACTTCCGGTATTGCGCAATCAAGGCGGGACAAATAAAGACGCGACACAAAAACTAGTATTAAATCAAACCAAAGTGTATTATACAAAATAAACCAACAAACAAGGTGCACCAAAACCAATATATATAAAATATATACAAATATAAACAAAGAATGTAGTGTATGCGTGTGTGGGTGTAAGTATGATAGTCCAGAGTCAGTGTTATTGCAGTGTGTGAAATGGTATACGGGAGAGATGGCTCGGCCTCACCGGTAAAGATGTTGAATCCGGGAACTCGAGAAACGGAACGAGAGATGAATTGTAGTTGTCCTGAAAGATTAATCGAGCCGGGGAAAAGTAATCCTTCAGATATTGCCAACAATCGCTCTCTCAAACAAACAACAGCGCTGCGTATCTTCATCTCTCCGTCCCGACTTGCTTGCCGGTTCCGTTTTTAAGCCGGATCACGTGACCCGACTCCGCTTCCCGGTTCTCTCGCGCTGCGATTGCGCATGATTGCGAGAGCTTAACCCCTATAAACTCAAACACTTGTCATGGGACATCTAAAACCATATCAGGCGCATGTCTTTGTGCAGGTGAACAGCATTTGCTCCTTAATTAGTAGCTCGCTATTTGAAATGCCCTTTTATGTGGCCGCGCTACAACTTTAGATTAATTGTAGCAGCACTATTATATTAAATATTATGGTATCTGTCTGTATGAATTGTTGATACTGACATGACTTGTTCTTTTGTTACAGAAGAACCTCAAATCTTGACTCAAAGACCATCAGTTCTACAACCATCACAAAAGCTACTAAAGATGGAGAAAACTGGTAAACTCCTTTTTAAATATTATGGTCTCTTCTTTGTTTTTTTCGGCTGTTCACTTTCAGGAAAGGATCCTCTGCATCCTCTTCTCTCACACCAACTAACTTCATGTCCTCTCTCACTGCATCCACAAATCTCCTCTTTGGTCTTCCTCTAGACCTCCTGCCTGGCAGTTCCAACCTCAGCATCCTTCTACCGATATATTCACACTCTCTCCTCTGAACATGTCCAAACCACCTCAATCTGGCCTCTCTGACTTTATCTCCGAAACATCTAACATGGGTTGTCCCTCTGATGAACTCATTCTTGATCCTATCCATCCTTGTCACTCCCAAAGAGAACCTCAACATCTTCAGCTCTGCTACCTCCAACTCTGCCTCCTGTCTTTTCTTCAGTGCCATTGCTGGTCTCACCACTGTCCTGTACACCTTTCCTTTCATTCTCGCTGATATTTTTTTATCACATAACACACCTGACACTTTTCTCCACCCATTCCAACCTGCCTGTACTCGTCTCTTCACCTTCTTTGAACACTCCGTTGCTCTGGATCGTTGACTCTAAGTACTTAAAGTCCTGCACCTTCTTTACCTCTGCTCCCTGTAGCCTCACTGTTCCTCTTGGGTCCCTCTCATTCACACACATGTATTCCGTCTTGCTGAGGCTAACCTTCATTCCTCTGCTTTCCAGAGTGTACCGCTATCTTTCTAGATTTTCTTCCACCTGTTCCCTGCTCTCGCTACAAAGCACAATGTCATCTGCAAATATCATAGTCCATGGAGGTCCTGTCTAACTTCATCTGTCATCCTGTCCATCACCAGAGCAAACAAGAAGGGGCTTAGAGCCGATCCTTGATGTGGACCCACCTCCACCTTAAACTCTTCTGTCACACCTGCAGCACATCTCACCACTGTCTTAGCGCCCTCATACATGTCCTGCACCACTCTGACATACTTTTCTGCCACTCCAGACTTCCTCATACAACACCACAGCTCCTCTCTCGGCACCCTGTCGTACGCTTTCTCTAAATCTACAAAGACACAATGCAACTCTTTATTACCTTCTCTGTACTTCTCCATCAGCATCCTCAAAGCAAATACTGCATCTGATGTACTCTTTCTAGGCATAAAACCATATTGCTGCTCACAAATTCTCACCTCTGCCCTTAACCTAGCTTCCACTACTCTTTCCCACAGCTTCATTGTATGGCTCATTAGCTTTATACCTCTGTAATTGCCACAGCTCTGCACATCTCCCTTGTTCTTAAAAAAATACACCAATACACTTCTCCTCCATAACTCTGGAATCCTCTCACTCTCCAAGATCTTGTTAAACAGACTAGTCAGAAACTCTACTGCCACCTCTCCTAAGCACTTCCATACCTCCACAGGTATGTCATCAGGTCCAACAGCCTTTCCACTCTTCATCTTCTTTAACGTCCTCCTCACCTCACGCTTATTGATTTTTTGCTACTTCCTGCTCCACAACAGTTACGTCTTCTACTCTTCGTTCTCTTTAATTTTCCTCATTCACCAACTTTTATTCATCTTCCCATTACCCTCATGGCACCTATCAGTACATTTCCAACTCTACCTATAATCACTCTAACCTGCTGCACGTCCTTCCCATCTCTATCTCTCTCCGTCCTTACTGCCTAGCCCAGCATACAAGTACTCATATGGTCTTTTCTTGGCCTGTGCCACCTCTACCTTCACCTTACGCTGCATCTCCCTGTATTCCTGTTTACTCTCTTCAGTCCTCTCAGTGTCCCACTTCTTCTTAGCTAGCCTCTTTCCCTGTATACACTCCTGGACTTCCTCATTCCACCACCAAGTCTCCTTATACACTTTTCCTTACCTGATGATACACCAAGTACCCTCCTACCTGTCTCCCTGATCACATTGGCTGTAGTTGTCCAGTCAACTGGCAGCACCTCCTGAAAACCCAGAGTCTTTAACTCCTCCCTGAAGACTACACAACATTCTTCCTTTCTCAGCTTCCACCACTTTGTCCTCTGCTCTGCCTTTGTCCTCTTCACCTTCCTCACCACCAGGGTTGTGTTGTCTGGCTACACTCTCCCCTACCAACACTTTGCAGTCACTGATCTCTTTCAGATTACAACGTCGACACAAGATGTAGTCCACCTGAGTGCTTCTGCCTCCACTCTTATATGTCACCCTATGTTCCTGCCTCTTCTGGAAGAAAGTATTTACTACTGCCATTTCCATCCTCTTTGCAAAGTCCATCACCATTTGTCCTTCTACATTCCTGTCCTGAAGACCAAACCTGCCCATCACATTTTCATCACCTCTGTTCCCTTCCCCAACATGTCCATTGAAGTCTGCACCAATCACCACTCTCTCACCTCTGGGGATGCTCTGCATCACTTCATCTAACTCACTCCAGAATTTCTCCTTCTCTTCTAACTCACATCCTGTGGGGCATAGCCATTGAACATCACCCCTTCAATATACAGCTTTAGACTCATCACCCTATCTGATACTCTCTTCACCACTAGAACATTCCCTACAAACTCCTCTTTCAGAATAACTCCTACTCCATTTCTTTTCCTATCTACACCATGGTAAAACAACTTGAACGAACAATGCTCCTAAGCTTCTGGCCATTCTACCTTTCCACCTGGTCTCCTGGACACGCAGTAATATCCACCTTCCTTGTCTGCATCATATCAACCAACTCTTGTTTTCTCTGTCATATTTCCAACATTCAAAGTCCCTACTATCCTACTAACTCTTGCCTTTCCTTTTCTCTTTCTACCTACGAACACACCTTCCTCCTCTCTTTTTTCGACCTGTAGTATTCAGTCCTGCTTCTTAATTTCTGTATTATTTAGTAACTTCAGACTATGTAATATCTCATATTAACAATATTGTTACTCATATTGTTTTTCTTCTCTTGACAGATCTTCCAATAGAATGAGGTCTGAAGGGGGTGTTCCAGTCAGCTCAAGATTCAGATGGTATGAATATGACTTTAGATTAATTGTAGAAGCACCACTATATTAAATATTATGGTATCTGTCCGTATGAATTGTTGTTCATACTAATGTGATATGTTCTTTAATTACAGAAGAACCAGATATCTTTACTCAAAGACCAAAAAGCCGGCGATAACGGGTAAGGCCAATCTTCCAATCTTTCATTAACAATTTAAAGCATTACTTGAGTTATTATCTAAACTAATTTGTGATTTCACCTATAGATCTACAACTTCCTGAACCAAATACCAACGAAGAGTTTGAAGTTCGGCAGAAAAAGCAGCAGTGTGGCGACAGCTGGGCCAGTACAATACTTTGCGACGAGTTCCTGGTCAAGAGTTGCGTCTCAAATCACTTGAAGCAGAACCTGTACTTGGTAGTCACACATGGAAGGATGTGAAGAATCAAGTATATGGTATCTTATCTCAGAAAAAGAAACGGGCGTAACTTACAGTAAAATGTTATGATCAGGCATTCACCTAATCCTTTACGTCAGTATGTTTTATACTGACTAGGTGGATTGGGTGAATGCCTGATGAATATGTTATGTTTCTTTGTGTGTACTGGACTGTGTTACCGCTGCATTGTTGCTTTAAAAATTGCTGACAAAGCTATGGGAAGTTTAGGTCTGTGATGCCGGAATAAAGCAGCTCTGGAACAAACTTCTGTTATGGTTTTAATCAAGAGTGACCCTAACCACTGACCCTGAGCCACAGCCACTCCATGTAAATAAATAAATAAACAGTTCACCAAAAAAAACAACAAAAACAATATCATGAAGTAAATTTCCTTTTATAATGAATTTAAAAAGTGAATTATTTCAAGCCTTTATGATTTAATTCTGATTACAGCATTAAAAATCTG
>CM060104.1:73985281-73997781 GCA_030522415.1 Channallabes apus | reverse complement strand
AAGCTTTAAAAATATCAATAACCGTAATATTGTAACTAAAAGACTAGAAAATCAAAAACTACATCACCACCTGCATCAACACTAAACTGTGATGAAGACGTTGGTGTAATTGAGGAACAGTTGTAGCTTTGACCTGGATGGTGCACAGTGGATTTAAACAACCAAAAACTAAATAGAGAAATGTGTATAAAATGTGTGAGAATGAATCAAAATGATCAGGTAGTCCCTGATGAGATGGCAACAAGAGGAACCAGACTCAGCAGGGAACCCATCCTCATCTGGGTGATAGCAGGGATTGATCTGCACTCATACTGTGTGTTAGGAGGCTGGAAGTTCAGTATAACAGGAGATGTGGAGAAGTTCATATGCAGAGTCCAGTTCATTATTGGAGACTCAGGTAGACACGTCCTCAGAGACCAGATGTCTCCATCAGCCAAGGACAGGACCGTCTTCATGGGGAAGTGGAACAGTCCCCAGACAGACCACATGGGGCATCCATGTGACGAGATCTCCAACCAGAAGCAGGACACAAGGACGAGTCAGACAGGTCCAGAGGGGGGTCTGGATCACTGGCAGCTCAGGAGAGACATGAATAGCTCGACACATATGATGTGGAAGGTGGCAGACAGAGCTTTCCTCTGTGATACACCGCTCCTGTAACGGTCGAAAAGATGCACTTCCTCTGACTTGGGGAACGTGTGTGAGAGCCTTCACCATCCACCAGAACTAGCTACCTTAAAACAGCTTCATTATTTATGTTGGCAGCTCTGTGGCTCTATCAAGTTCTGAAAACATCTTGGGTGACGTGAGAGTTTTGGTCTGATGTTTTGTTTGTAAATATCTCAGGTGTGTTTGAGCTCCATCAGGTGGAACCACAAAATCTTTCCCAAGGAAAATAACTTGCTTTTCTGAAGACTGTTGCAGTCAAAACATGGCCATTTATGAAGCAACTTTTTAAAAATACCTGCATGTTGACCTTTGACCTCCAGGGTTTTGCTCAACGGGTCTCCTGGGAAGCACTTCAGGAATCCTGTAACGATTTCCCCGTGAGTGTCGCGGTTTGCTTTAGGATGCGTCCTGTAACCTGTGAATTGTAAATCACGGTGTGTAAAGATGCCTGAAGCACACGTCTGTCTTAACGGCAGTCTGGTGCAGCTCAGACACACAGCGCAAAGCAAGCGGAGATGAGCTTAAAGCACTCCAGGAACCCCTCTTCTCAAGGTGTTCTCAAGGTTCTCAAGGTCACCAGCATCTGGAGTTGTAAATATTGATAATAGGACTGTATAGGCCACTGGCTGAGGAACATCATTTCCTCTTGGAGTTGCTGTATGGAAAGTATTTCAGTTAGTTTTCACAGGGAGTAATGAAGCGTAACCGTGGAGACGCATGCAGGCCAAAGTTCATGTTCAGGTCTGAAATAGAACGGAATTTAAAGGCAGATTTGAAATATCATGAAAATGTAGATCTTTGCTTAGAAAAACAAAAGATTTTCTCATGCCGGAACCAGTGGCACGGTAGCGTAGAGGTTAGCGCTGTGGCCTCACACTTCCAGGGTCGAGGGTTCGAGTCCCACAGGGAGGGTCTGTGTGTGTGGAGGTTTCATGTTCTCCCCGTGCTTGGTGGGTTTCCTCCGGGTACTCTGGTTTCCTCCCACAGTCCAACGATATGCAGAGTAGTATAATATGTTTTCCCAGTGTGTGTGTGTGTGTGTGTGTGTGTGTTTTATATTGTTAATGAACCTAAAAACAGCATGAAATCTGAGGCAGAACGTTTTAGGGCTCGTGAACAATTCTGTGGTCTTCACTGTCCGACAAGAGGGCAGTTCTTTCTGTTTCTGTGTGTAGTTCAAATATTTGTGTGTGTATGTGTGTGTGTTGTGTGTGTGTGTGTGTGTAGATGAAGAGCTGTAAGAATGAACAGGAGCGTAGATCTCTGATGCTGAAGAGTGTGCAGTACATGGAGCGTTACATTTACCTCATTCTCTTCAACACCTACCTGCACCTGGAGAAGAAGAACTCCCTCCAGCGCTCCTTTTCCACCTGGATGCACCAAGTAACTAACACACACACACACACACACACACACACACACACACACACACGCGCGCACTCACACACACAACACCACACAAAAAAAAACCTTATTATAAGATACACCGTATTCCACTGCATGATATTTTATCTTCTTCCAAGAAGTAAAAGTTAAAATTAGTAAAATAATCAAATCTTAAAATTTGTTACATGAATCCTGAAACAGCTTTAGAACTGCTGAATTTAATTGATTTTTCATAATAAAATATTAGTAGATAAGATTTAAGAGACATGATGTAGATCAGACTGTACTGCACACGGTTCCTCAAGTTCCTCAAATGTTCTTCTGCTGCTGTAGATGAATATTTGTGAACACAATACACTGATTTATAATAGAAGACAAATTTTGTACAAACCAAACTGAAACTAAATCCTGCGGAGGTGCTCCTGTCTCTGTTTCAACGCCACCGACTGTCTGATCACTGCAGCTTTGAATCATGACAAGGAAATTAATTTGATTCAATTCAGAAGATCTAATGTTTATTCTTTTTCAACTCAAGCAGCTTTAATGCAGGTTGTGTAGTATTAAAAACTATTAAAAGTATTTAACAAACACTGAATTGCTGTGTAACCTGTGATGATGATGGTGATGATGATGATGATAGTTTAAATATCACGTCTCGTACAGAGCAGAAATGTCTTCCTGTGATATTTTCCAGTAGTTCAAACTCAAAAGGAGAAACAACGATACTCTTACAAAACACGAGTATTTTCAGAAAATAGAAGTGGTTTCCTGTCGATCAGTACCGCTTTATCTGTAACGTGAGGGCCGTTCAAGTCAAACCAGGACTTGTGATGACATTTCTGGTGAATGAAGGCATATTGACTTATTGACATTTACAGAAGATTTTCTCCCTAATTTAGTTGTATCTAATTCCCCCTCCACTAGGGGGCTCCCACATTAAGGCTACTGCTCAGTGTGGGAGGGCCAAAGATGATCACGTGTTTCCTCCAAACCATGTGACTGCCACCAGCCAAATCTTTTCAAACTGCTCGCTCCCGCTCCCGTACTGAATTTATTTAAACATTGGATATCGCAAATGTTTTTATGGGAAACAGTTTCTTGCTTTAAGTTTTTAAGTTCTACTGGTAGAAAATGGAAAAGCAATTTTTTTTTCTGATCTGATCAGAGAATGAAAATCTGTGATACGATCCGGACTATGAGTTTTGTGATCTGCTACACTCCGGATCATTACACTCACATACTGTCACCTCACACCCTGGTCTGATCCTGTCTCTGAGTCTCGGGTGGTGAACAGTTTTATCTGTGACGCTGCAGCTCCTAGGTTTAGGTGGTGTGTTTGGGGTACACTGGCGTCCCACTGCGCCTGTTGTACTGGGCCCAGTCATGTGACCTGGCCGACAGATCAGGTAAGTATCTGTAGGAAGTGGTAGGTCAGGTGCTCAGTGTGTGATGAGACTGAAGAACCTGTGAGGAACGCTGAGGGTTTAGAAACTTCCACAGTGAATCAGGAAGCTCTGAAGGATTTATAGACCTAAATAATAAAGTATAATAAATAATAAAGTATTAATTTGTACTCGTGTGTGTGTGTGTGTGTGTGTGTGTGTGTGTGTGTAGGTGGCGGCCCGAGCAGGAGTGTATGACCTCCTGAACCAGCTGACCTTCTCAGAGTTTGAGAACCTAAAAGACTCAACGTTCTCTCGTCTTCGGTTCCGCTGGAGAGAACAGACCAACCAGAACCTTCCGTACCGGGGGCAGTTCATCTGAGAAGTGGAGGTGGGGAGGGGAGGGCAGCAGGAGGGGAGGGGCTCTAACTGGCGAAGGAAAAAGAGAGAGAAATCTGGAGGAGATTGTTTTCTTGCCAATGAGCTTTGGGAAATTATTTTGTTTGTATTTTTTTTGTCATTTTAGTGCATGATTGGATTTGTTAATGCATTAGATTTTAGTTCTGTTCCTTTAACACGCAGTGCTGCTGTTTAATCCGAGGTTAATTTATTCGCTGTCATGTCTAATATTAATGATGTGTCAGGCGAGGACACGCCTCCTGTCCGTGTTTAAACCTGCTAAAATATAAACACGAGTCTGAATGTGAGGATACGGTGGAGCTGAGGCACCCTGGGGCAAAAAGGGGTGGAGCTTCACCTAGTAACTATAGCTAGCTAAAATTTAATTACCTAGCCTGTTGGTGTTTCATATGAAGACAATCACGCTGTGTGTTCAGTCCACTTGTGTGTGTTAAATGGCGAATGGGAACTCGGTGCAGGAGGTCGTGGAGGTGGAACTGGGATGAATAAAACCACCACTTCAGACCCCCGATGTCCCCGATGTCCCCTCGTCCAAGTCCCCTTGGCCATTTAAGGGCTGCTTTATTATTTTATCAGCTTGAGTAAAGTGTGTAAGATCTGCACACGAGTGTGACCTTGTAGCACCCATGGGTTCTCACCTCATATAGTTGTTTAAAGTCGATACAGTACGAGAACGTCCTGAGGAGACTCGGCCAAGTGTTCCATGAAGTCCACAACGCTGTCATGAAAACTATACAAGACCTAATATTAAGCTAAAAACACTCCCAGCCAATAAAATACTAGAATTGTTATTTTTCATAAAAGTCAAAGTTTTTGTATTATGTATTGGTTTACACGGTTAGATTTTTTTTTTCATTTTAGAATATAGTGTTAATCCAAGCTTTAGCCCACCACTCGGTTACTACCTTACATTTTAAATAATATTCTTTACAATGGACTGTTATTAATCTTATTGTTAATGTTGACATTGGAGAGCAGATTTTTAATGATGCCACTTTTGCATATTTTTTGTAAAGGATCTTTTTGCACACAGCATTAAACATTTTAAACACACCTTGAGAGTTTTAATTATAATTTTTTTTAAGTTCCACTTTACTTACCTGCCTATCTGTTTCATATTTTATTAGCACAAAAGCTAGTGATAAAAGATCCTGGGAAAAACCTGGCAGAAATGACAAAAGAGCAGTAAACCGCTCATTTTTCTTCAAGTGCTCATGAACATACGACAGTGAATTTACCAAAAGTGTTTTCGAACAACAGCGATCAGTTTTGAGATCGAGCTCTCTGAAAATAAACATGGCGGAATGGGAAGTGGATCGTACACGTGCCGGCTCTAGCCGGAGTTCACGAAATGAATCAAAGAGACCCGACTCTGCAAATAAGTTATTAGCAAGCACCTGAGGAGTTCAGCTAGTAAGGATAGCGTTCGATTACAGCTGAATTGTTGAAGAACCGCTACATGCAACAAAAAAAAAATTATCTAATCAGTTAATGCATTTTTCATCAGTTAAAATTTTAACTATTTAATTGATTTATTATTTGTCATTCAAATCTCTATTTCAAAATGTTATTGTTCATCCCAAAACAGAAGAAAATCTTCTTCCTCAGCCCACTTAACCACCAGGGGCAGTATGAAGCACCTGGATAACGGTGGTAGAAAGGTGACCCCTGCACTCGCACTATGAATCTTAAGAAGGAACGTGGGGTAACAGGCAGCAGGCCCACCTTAAGGTACCTGATATAACAGAGCTCCAGGTCCGTTAGGTTGCCGCTGTTGGGGCGTTGAGAGAGGCCTTTAACCCTGTCTGCTCCAGAGGTGCCGTATAATGGCTGACCTCTGACCCCAGCCTACTAACATGAAGCTGGGATATGTGAAGAATAAAGAATTTCACTGTGCAGTGATAATGTGACGAATAAAGGCTGAACTGAACTTTAAACAGAATAGCAGAAAGAGTCTCTTCAGGCTCTGCTAAACTGATTTACAAAGTTGGGGTCATGTGACGTTTGGGCAAAAACCTGGATTCAGCTACGAGTATTTCCTGAAGGCCATCTAGCCATAAATGCAGTCTTGCAGTTGAAGTATATCTCGTTTAAGACAACTTTCAAAGGCACTCAGTTTAATCATCGTAACACGCAGGGTCAAGAGGTCAGTGCTGAAGGCCTACTACTGCTTTTATAAAGGCAGCCGTGAACCTGCAGGTCCTTAGCGAGACGCCACATGGCTGTTTAGCACACACGTGGGCCAGTATCCTAGGAATGACATGAGGGAGAACCGTTTTCACTTTACAGCAAACGAGACCCACGCACTTCAGGCTCTCTCATTTCCTGCAGGATCAAAGTCTTTGTTGTGAGATTCCTTACAGTGGGCCAGAACCTGGCTGATGTAGAAGCTGATGGCTGACTGCAGAAATGCTCCAACGACAGAGGAAACCAAGGTGTTGCTGAACAAAGAAGAGGATCAAAGAAAAGAACAAATACTCTGGAAGTAAATATTGAAACCTGTACAGTGTGTAAAGAATAGAAAAAAAAGCATGGTGAAGAGAGTGAAGCCAGGTGTATGTCAGGGCATCACAGATCTAGATTTTATAAGGAGACCTATCAAAAACTCAAATGATCTCGTCTGCCATCTATACCACAGTCTCATACAGAGTGTGTCCACTACACTGTCCACTGATAAGTTGCTCTCAGTGAGGCCAGTTGTGTGTATGTGAGGAATTGGGAGTACTCTAGGTTCTGGATGACCTGCTTCTCAGTGGGTGCTTAAAGGAGCCAGTCATCCCAATATAGCAGTGTCCTTATTCCACAAAAAGTGATGTGCTTTACAGGTATAGGACAGGAAGAGCTGTATAATCTTATCACCTCGGCTAAATCAACAACGTGCCTGTTAGACCCAATCCCAACCAGATTTTTAAAAGAAGTGATGCTTACGGTTGGAGAGACACTTCTAAACATTATTAATTCTTCATTATATCTAGGTCACGTCCATAAATCTTTCAAGTTGACAGTTATTAAGCCGCTTCTTAAAAAATCTTTAGACCCGAATGAAATAGCAAATTACAGACCGATTTCTAACCTTCCGTTTATATAAAAAATATTAGAAAAGGTAGTATCAGCTCAAATATGCACATTCTTGAAGGATAATAATATTCACGAAGAATTTCAGTCAGGTTTCAGGCCCCATCATAGTACAGAAACTGCACTAGTTTTGACATGTTTTTAGCTTCGTCTTACTTGATCTTAGTGCTGCATTCGACACTGTAGATCATAATATTCTCATAGATCACTTACAAAATCATATAGGTATTCAGGGACAGGCATTAAAATGGTTTAGATCATACCTGATCGATACCATTGTGTAGATCTGAATGGAGAACCGTCTGGTGTAATGCCAGTAAAATATGGAGTCCCACAAGGGTCAGTTTTAGGACCTCTGCTGTTCTCAATATACATGCTTTCTCTTTGGAAAAGCGAAATTGTGAAATCAGCAGCAGTTGTGTAAACGCTTTAAGTACACAGACAAAACTTATAGACATGTGACTCGACATAGGCATAGGACTGCCTGATCCAGAATCTGTCCAAAACTGCGTCACTCTGAGAATGTCTGGCCACTGATTTTTTTTAAATGGCTTCCACTGTCACCTGACTGGAACCTTTCTTTAGCCCACAGAGACAGTTATACTTTATTACATACAGTAAAATGTGTTATGTGATGACATTACTGGAAACTTCATGTTTTGGTGCAATTTTTGAGCTAAAATTGGAAATGTTTCAGATCTAAACTGCATTGTTTAGTAACGGGAATCAGCTGTACCACGTGTATGATGTACTAGTGGAAAACATGACCAGAACCTCAGCATTAATTATTGCCCTGAGGGGGGGGTATTTTCTGTGATGTCACTCATGGTTGGGTGAATTATGTGGTGAACCACACACACACACACACACACTCAGAAAGAAACACATGTACCAGGGGACCCATGGAGTGCTGAACATGTAAAACCCTGGACACTATATTCTGAAAAACAAACTCATGTTTTACCAAATGTGGTTCCGTTCAAAAAGCAAGTGACTGTGTATAGTTTATATTCTCACTCTCTCTCCCTCTTTCTAACACTTATCCTGTACAGGGTCGCAGGAGGACTGGAGCCTAACCCGGGGCACTTGAGGTTTAGAATGCCAGTTATCATGTTTTTGGACTGTTGGAGGAAACTGGAGTTCCTGGAGGACACTAACACTATAGACTAAATATTGTCTTCTTGCTATTATGATTTATTTTCATTATTTCTTGGCTGGTTTCGATGGCTCCTCATATTTCATCGATTTACACCTTTTTAATTTTCATTAGATTTCTTAAAAACCTGTCATGTGACCGAGCGACACGTACACTCAGGACTCATGTTAATTACAAACTCATCAGCGTACTTTGACTCCCCGCGGCCAAAACATTTGAGATTTCTGACACACTGATTGACTTCCTGCTGTCGTCAGGATCTGTGTCTCAAAGTTATAACTAAGATCTGTCTAGAACGTTCAGTAATTTTTGGGTGTGTTTAAAGATGATGGAAAATGTTTTTAAAAATCAAACAATAACCAGGAACACTGGTTGGTGTTGGTGCTCAGTGTTTAGATTTTCACAATGTGAGACAGAAGGCTAGTTTCTTTGGTCAGTTTCACACACACCGTGTTATGCGGAGCTATACTGCCCCTACTGTTTCCATTGGTATTGCACAATGTGGACAGATAGCATTAATTTCCCAAGATGTTCACGCGTAGTGCTCTTTTAAATTAACCTTAAACATAATCAATTCTGATGATTATGAAAAATATTAGATTTTTTTTTAAACATGCCATGATTAATGCAATAATTGTGCACAAGTCTTTGTCCCTGTAGACTGTAATACAGGAGTGAAGCTATAGGGGGCAGCAGCAGTGCTGTTATTTCTGCACCACAAACTGTTGTGTACAGTATAAGAGAGGGTTCAGGCCCGGGGTTCTTAAAGTAGCTCTAAAGGAAACATTTAGTCTGGGGTAAAGGGTAACAATATCAGGGGTAGTAGGGTAAAGTGGTAGTAAGTAACAAGATAAAGGGGTTTAACAGGTTTAAAGAGCAGAAACGTAGCAAAGAATTTTAATCTAGTGTTTATTCTGGACTTTGATTAAAGGTGTATTTCTGGTTTAATAATCGATAAACAGCCAGTTTAAACTCAATCACTAAATGCTTATAATGGTGATGTAATGGAATCACACACACACACACACACACAGCCGCAAAACCAATTAAACCAGTGCAGATCAGGGAGTCAACTTACTAATAAACTGGAATAAATGTGTATTGGACGTAGTGTAAATACAGCCAGTGCTCTCAGTCACACACACACACACACACAAACAGGCCTGGTGTAGGAGTTATTTATACTACATTGCAGACCATGTGTGTGTGTGTGAGAGACTTTAACTCACACGAGGCTCTTCTCCTGACATTATGCACACACACACACACACCAGTATGAACAGCAGTGTATCTGGTACAGACCAGCCGGACTCTACACTGAACTTCTGCAGGAATTTCACTCTCAGGTTTCACTTCAGCCTGATCATCTACAGGAACCTCAGTGTGTGTGTGTGTGTGTGTGTGTGTGTGTGTGTGTGTGTGTGTGTGTGTGTGTGTGTGTGTGTGCTTATAGGACATATAGTCACACTGATCCAGTCTACAGCTGGAGCATCTGGCCCAGTAACAGTGATAAAACACACATTTTGTAGAGAGTGACAGATTTCAGACACAGTCCCGGCGTCCCTCACTCCCGTCTCTCTCTGTCTCTGTCTCTATTTGTAGAAAGAAACATTGACATCGTCCTCCTGCTCATTCTCATTCATCTTCCTGTTTTTGCTCTTTTCTTCCCTTTTTTTCTATCTCTCGTATGCCTTAGCTCTTTCAGCCTCTCCCCCCCCGTCTGTCTCTCTGTCTCTCTGTCTCTTCCCCACTGTATGGTCTCTCTCCTCTTCCTTCATCGCTCTCTTGCGTCTTCTCAAAGCCTCTCTTTGTGTGTTGTTCTCTCCGTCTGTGAGCAGAGTGAGTTCAGGTTTCACCTTAATGTCACCTCGTTCTCTTTCCGTCTCCGGTGGTGTTTATCTCAGTGGTTGCGTCACACACCTTCAGAAAGCACAGAGAGAACTCTCTTATAGTCTACAACCTCAATAATAACAATAATAATAATAACACCTGGAAGTGGACCGTTTCAGGGTCCAGGCCCGGATCGTGTAAAGGCCCGGTGTCTGTGTTATTAGTGAAGGTTCTGGCCGTGAAGCCTCTCGATGCAGCGCGCTGTCTCCTCTTCTGAGCTGGGTTTGGAAGAATCCAAACAATTTTCGAACGCTTGTTCTACTTCCTGCTTGTCCACAGCGTAGCTCGGGCTGAAGCCTGTAGAACGATGCCATACACACTCACCAAGATTTCAGGGCTGAATCCCAAACCACATGTGCTGCACTAAACATCACGCTGAAATAGTGTGTAACAGAGCATCTCGCAATAATAGATACCAGCTGACATCCTACTTAGCCAAGTATTGTTTGTTTGTTTTTTTTAATGTATTTTTTTCTCCAGATTTTGCTGATTAATTTGAGCATAGCCCCGCCCCCCATCAGGGCGTGTCCCCATCAAGGCTACAACTACCAACCAGAGAGGGTGAAGGCCATCAGGTGTTTCCTCCACCAGCAAACTGCATGTTTTCTGAATGCTTGCTCAGGCACTATAGGAAGCGGCGTAACACATGCTGTAACAGGATGGCCGTGATTGGATAGCATCATGATTGACGTGAGACTGATAGCGTGCCACTCATCCCTCCCGCTGAAAGAGTTTGGCCAATCAGCTCTCTCTCGGCTCTCCGGCTGCGGGAGGCGACGGCATCACCCAGGATTTGAACGATAGGACGAGCTTGTTACCGCTGCACCACAGTATGTTGTTTGGGATCCGTCCTAAAGATTACACTGATTCATATCTTCTGTCATGATCGAGTTCTGCTCAGATTTACAGAAATAAAATAAACATCAAACAGCAGGTCTGTCCACGTGTATGATTCTGTATACTGTTTTTTATGGTATGTACAAAATATTAACGGCTGATTTGTTATTTACTGATGGATGGAACTTTCTAAATGGTTATTGGTCAGAGTTTTAGTTGATGAAGCTGCTAGATCCTGAGCTTCTTTATCCTGAGCTTTTAGTGTGCACATAAAACAAGGGCTTTAGCAGTAATCTAATAAAGCTTCGATTCATCATCCCAGTCATCTGTATAAAGACTTAGAAGCAGCCAGGATTAGGAACAAACCAGAGGAGAAACTGCAGCCGTGTATCTGTTATCTATTAGCTGAGGAGAGTCCAAGAGATAAAACCATAAGAGATAAACTCATGCAGGTTACGGACCTCAATGACAAAGAATTCCACCAAATCCCTGAGCGTTTAGAATTCCACTCTGCTCTTCCTTTAGTCACGTCTCTGCTGATGTCCTGCTAGCCTCAGTGTGATGTTCCCACTTAACATTCCCAATTTACTCCTCTCCAAATAAGGGGAAATATAAAGTATAATATAAACTGTCCACTACAGAGTTTAACACGACTCCTGTTAATTACACTAAGTGTCGCTCGCCAGCTCTGCTAGTCGCGGTTAGTTACTTCCATCAGGGAACTAAATAAATAAAGAACTGGTTAAATAACGAAGCAAAACATAATCTGTTGATAATAAATGGTGTTTGTGGAACTGTTGTATAAAAGCGATATCAGACTCGAGGTCGTGCTGTTGTGCTAAATATCAGATTGCGCACCACTTTCTCACCTTAGTAAAGCTGAAGAATGGCCCGTTGACGCATCGCAACTTGGAGAACATCTGTATTTGGTAACTGTTACTACTTAATTAAACTGTGAAGATAAAACCTACTAATTAGCCTGAGTAAGTAGCCGTTCCTTAATGTGTGGTTTAGTGGTTTCCCTTTACACACTGAAACAGAAATTTAAAAGACAAACACCACTGATTTGGGAAACACTGCTCACTGGAGGCAGGGCCTGACCTCCTGCAGCGCTAACGTCCTCAAAGAAACCAGACTGATTCATTAGTGCAGTAAGTAAAGGCATCTGTCCAAAGTCTGTGCACCAAATCTCATCTGTGTTTAAGTGAAAACCTCGTCAGTTCCTCATTTTAAACTTTTCTTATAACGTACGCAGCACTTAGTCAGGACTCGGCTAATGACTCAGACCATCTCTTAAAGAGCGCTAATGCAGCGGGAGATCAGACATCGCTAAGACATACAGTATACTGTCTCCAGTTCGCAGTATTTTCCGCCTCAGTGGTGTACACTGGTTTTATTTTTGCTTCAAAGAAACCCCTAAACCACATAATGCAGAGCTGTAGGGTTTGTACGTCATACTGGGAGAAATAGTTCCATGTAGAACCCCTTTGGGAAGCCTTTTTCCCCCCCAATAATTTATGCACCCCTATGAGAGCAGTTTAACTTCCAATCCCCAGGCTGAATGCAGCAACATCCAACACGACTGCTGCAGGGTTCTATAATAATAATAATAATAATAATAATAATAACAATAATAATTATGCTGTTCCCATTCAGGCGAATCATCTGCCTCCATCTAACCCTAT
>CM060104.1:73975281-73977781 GCA_030522415.1 Channallabes apus | reverse complement strand
TTATTATTATTTGTTTTTATTTATTTATTTTCTATTATAATTTTATATATTTATTTATTATTTTATATATAATTATTCTATATATATAATTTTTTTTGTGTGTTTTTTTTTGTTAAATTTCTTTAATTTTTGTGAAGCTGCTTTGAGACAATGACCATTGTTAAAAGCGCTATATAAATAAAATTGAATTGAATTGAATTGAATTGTTTTAGGTGTGTTTTAGATGAGCTTTAGATGAGCGTTTGGTGATCATTAGGTGACTTTTAGGTGAGTTTTAAGTGAGGGTTAAGTGAGTTTTAGGTGAGCGTAAGATGAGAATTATATAGGTTTTAAATGATAGATGAGCGATACGTGAGCAATAGATGAGAGTTAAGGGGATTTCTCTAACTTTGAGGAACCTCCATATGTTCATTGGAAGTTGAGACCTATGAGCCTTTTTAAAAAGTTCAGCTTTATTTATTTTTTATTGCGTTTGAGAACACTCTGATGCAGATGGTGTTGAACCTGAGAGCCGCATTTAATAGTTCTGACAGGCTTTTTCAGGTGTTCAGAGGTTCTGGTCTGCTTTAGATCGGACCTGACAGGTGATACCAGCTTCTTCGCATAAATGGAGATCGTTCAGAGGCTAAAGAGTGCAGCCTGGCATCACACAGAGTTCTGTTTCAACCCCTAATACCTTGTGCTTTATACCCAACACATGGAGCTGTAATTATATACACATTCACTCAGTTTACTTTAATATTAATGTCCGTGTGTGTGTGTGTGTGTGTGTGTGTTTATAGCGAGTCTGTCGGAGAAGCTGAATGAGTTTGGCCTCATCGTGCCCTTCAGCACAGACTCTCGTGGGCGCTATGTCTCTCACGTGCTGTCCTCCGGCTCGGCGTCCACGTTCCCCTCAGACCGGCGGCGGGTGGCTCGTAGCGCTCCTGCCGCGTCCTCCAGGTACCTGTTCTTTAACGTCACCGTGTTCGGGAGGGAGCTGCATTTGCGACTCAGGGCTAATCGGAGACTGGTGGCTCCTGGTGCTTACGCGGAATGGCACGAGGACTTTGAGGAGAAGGAGAAAGAGCGGATCAACAAGGACTGCCTGTTCACCGGAGACGTCAGCGACATGCCGCGAGCTTCCGTGGCCATCAGTAACTGTGACGGACTCGTGAGTAACAGATCATCTATACATTAGTGTGGAATGACAGGGTGTGAGAGCCTGTGTGTGTAGGAGGGGTGTGTGTGTGTGTGTGTGTGTGTGTGTGTGTGAGTAAGGAAACCACAGGGCCATAATTGTTGAGTGTGTGTGACTTTCACTGAAATTAGTGAGTGGAAAAGCTTTAAATGTCATGGTTTCTTTTAAGAGTTACGTAATGCAACTGTGTTTATTTGTTTGTTTGTTTAACAATGTTAACGACATTTCAGTAAATGTTGTTAGATAAAGCAAACAGACAGACACGACGCTCGTCTTCATCACAGCTCGTTAAGGTTAACGAGGTCAGGTGAGACTGATTGTGACATGCATGTGACCTCTGACCTTTGTGAAGGTGAAGTGCATTCCTGTGTGTTTTGTATTTGATCCACTTCAGTAAGGAGGATTCAGGGTTAGACTGGATAAAGCAGTACACACTCACTCTCACTCATCTTCTATACCGCTTTATCCTGTATTCAGGGTCGCGGAGTAAAGCATTACTGTTCAATATAAACACACACACACACACACACACACACACACAGAAATACACAAAGGCAACATTCATTAAATAGTCATTGATTACTCTCCTGGGCCGTCACAGGACAATGCAGCACTCATGGCAGCCCACGGCAAGTGGGACACTCTGGGTGTGTGTGTGTGTGTGTGTGTGTGTGTGTGTGTGTGTCTGTCCCTGTTTCCTGTGGAATAAAGTAGTGTAGGCCCAGGCTAGATCAAAAGTTATTCATTATGGTTTACAGTTACATTTTAAGACTCTATATTTTATTTCTACTAGTTTCTACTTTATTCAGTTTATTAATGAAGTAAAACACTGTGTGTGTGTGTGTTTGTGTGTGTGTGTGTTTGTGTGTGTGTGTGTGTGTGTGTGTGTGTGTGTGTGTTACCTCCCTGAAGTTTGCCTCATGTAATAGACTGAAGTTTGAAATTTATTGCTTTGATCAGGAGGGACTCGGTGTCCAGTCCGAGTCAGGAGTCAGAACCTCGTCCCCCCTCTCTGTCCTCCCTCCTCGTCCTCCCTCCTCGTCCCCACTCCTCTTCCCCACTCCTCGTCCTCCCTCCTCGTCCTCTGTTCTCATCGTCCTACCTCCTCCTCCTCCCTCCTCCCCCTCACTCCTCGTCTTCCCTCCTTGTCCTCCCTCCTCGTCCCCACTACTCGTCATCCCTCCTCGTCCTCTGTTCTCATCGTCCTACCTCCTCCTCCTCCCTCCTCGTCCCCACTCCTCTTCCCCACTCCTCGTCCCCACTCCTCGTCCTCACTCCTCTTCCCCCCTCCTCGTCCTCACTCCTCGTCCTCACTCCTCG
>CM060104.1:73960281-73970281 GCA_030522415.1 Channallabes apus | reverse complement strand
CTGATGGTGCCTTGTTTGCTCCAAAACCAGTTTGAGGGTTCGACCCGTATGCACTAATCACTTTTCCATTCATGTTTAAAACTGGATTTTGTGCCCAGAGTGCATTGTTTATTCAGTATTTATTATGATTTGAATCCTGATTATGTCCATTCAGTTCCAGGCTGTAACACCACACACTCACACACTATTATCTTACAGTGATATATCACAGTGTGCACCTGATGCATGGTAGTGTGTGTTTGTCCCACAGGCTGGACTGATTCGCACAGATAAAGGCGAGTTCTTCATCGAGCCACTACAGAAAGGTCAGCAGGGGTCAGAGGTCCAAGGTCGAGTTCATGTGGTGTATCCGAGGTCAGCAGTCAAACGACCAAATCAGGAGGATCTGCATAATGAAGGTGAGAAAGAGGAGAATTTGGAGTGTTGGGTCGGCCCTCAGGTCCTGGATCTCTGATCAGTAAAACACAAAATTGAGTCGTGGTCAGTGTCCCGCGGAACAGATAGGACATGTGATAGGACATGTGATTGGACATGATTTTTAACTTTTAGCTGCGTTAATCTTTTAGCATTTAGCTAAAGGAGGTGTGCCTGTTAAAACTATTATTTTAATACATTCATTCATTAATTCATCTTCTATACCGCTTAATCCTGTGTTCAGGGTCGCGGGGGCGGAGCCTATCCCAGGAGACTTCGGGCACTAGGCAGGGTACACCCTGGACAGGGTGCCAATCCATCGCAGGGCACACACACATACACACACTCACACACCCAATCACACACTACGGGCAATTTGGGAACGCCAATTAGCCCAATCTGCATATCTTTGGACTGTGGGAGGAAACCGGAGTACCCGGAGGAAACCCACCAAGCACGGGGAGAACATGCAAACTCCATGCACACAGAGACGGGAATCGAGCCTGGCCGGGGAATCGAACCCAGACCCTGGAGGTGCAAGGCGACAGTGCTAACCACTACACCACCGCGCCGCTTATTTTAATACAGAGGGAATATTTTTACTTCTGCTTTTTTTTCAGGGTTTAAATTATAATAACGAGCTTCTGATTCTTTAGTGATTTGTAAAGTATCAAAAACTGACAGCGATTTCTGTCGACAACAAAATGTCAAGATTTTCTTGGTCAAAGGTAATATTTATACTGTATAGTGGGATACGAGTGTGTGCACTGAAAATAAAACGTCAAACAGATTTTGCAGTTCCTTTTAATTTTGCTAGGCAGTTTATATGCAGTTTAAAGTGCAAAATAAAACGTGATTCACAACTGAGTCTAATTTGTTTCTCCAGTTATGATGGATTACATTTTTTAACCTAACACTTCTTAATTTGAATAAACAAGCTGCCGTCTTAGTGTTTGTGACTCTAAGTTTATATTTAAATTGTATAGAATATATATAGAATTGACAGATGCTGTTTTAATTTTGTCTAAAATGTCTGGTGGGAATGAAATATTGTTTAAATTGCACTTGTTAATATGAATCCCATAATGAGAAACATATTTTATGTAGTTTATGGTGTGGAGCCATTGGGGCGCTGAGGACACAGGAGTTGGGTGAGGATGCTGAGGAAGCTGGGAATACTGGGGATGGTGACAGGGCTGGGGGTAGTGGGGGGGGGGGTTACTATACTGAGGGACTTGGATGTTGTAAATACTGAGGATGCTGAGGGACAGTGAGGGTGGTGGTGATGATGAGGATGATGACGGCATTGGGGATGCTGGGGGACAGTGAGGGTGGTGGTGATGATGAGGATGATGACGGCATTGGGGATGCTGAGGGTTAGTGAGGGTGGTGGTGATGATGAGGATGATGATGGCATTGGGGATGCTGAGGGACAGTGAGGGTGGTGATGATGATGAGGATGATGACGGCATTGGGGATGCTGAGGGTTTGTGAGGGTGGTGATGATGATGAGGATGATGACGGCATTGGGGATGCTGAGGGACAGTGAGGGTGGTGATGATGATGAGGATGATGACGGCATTGGGGATGCTGAGGGACAGTGAGGGTGGTGATGATGATGAGGATGATGACGGCATTGGGGATGCTGAGGGTTAGTGAGGGTGGTGATGATGATGAGGATGATGACGGCATTGGGGATGCTGAGGGTTAGTGAGGGTGGTGGTGATGATGAGGATGATGACGGCATTGGGGAAGCTGGGGGTTAGTGAGGGTGGTGATGATGATGAGGATGATGACGGCATTGGGGATGCTGAGGGTTAGTGAGGGTGGTGATGATGATGAGGATGATGACGGCATTGGGGATGCTGAGGGACAGTGAGGGTGGTGATGATGATGAGGATGATGACGGCATTGGGGATGCTGAGGGACAGTGAGGGTGGTGGTGATAATGAGGATGATGACGGCATTGGGGATGCTGAGGGACAGTGAGGGTGGTGATGATGATGAGGATGATGACGGCATTGGGGATGCTGAGGGACAGTGTGGGTCGTGATGATGATGAGGATGATGACGGCATTGGGGATGCTGAGGGACAGTGAGGGTGGTGATGATGATGAGGATGATGACGGCATTGGGGATGCTGAGGGTTAGTGAGGGTGGTGGTGATGATGAGGATGATGATGGCATTGGGGATGCTGAGGGACAGTGAGGGTGGTGATGATGATGAGGATGATGACGGCATTGGGGATGCTGGGGGACAGTGAGGGTGGTGATGATGATGAGGATGATGACGGCATTGGGGATGCTGAGGGTTAGTGAGGGTGGTGGTGATGATGAGGATGATGATGGCATTGGGGATGCTGAGGGACAGTGAGGGTGGTGATGATGATGAGGATGATGACGGCATTGGGGATGCTGAGGGTTAGTGAGGGTGGTGATGATGATGAGGATGATGACGGCATTGGGGATGCTGAGGGTTAGTGAGTGTGGTGGTGATGATGAGGATGATGACGGCATTGGGGAAGCTGGGGGTTAGTGAGGGTGGTGATGATGATGAGGATGATGACGGCATTGGGGATGCTGAGGGTTAGTGAGGGTGGTGATGATGATGAGGATGATGACGGCATTGGGGATGCTGAGGGACAGTGAGGGTGGTGATGATGATGAGGATGATGACGGCATTGGGGATGCTGAGGGACAGTGAGGGTGGTGGTGATGATGAGGATGATGACGGCATTGGGGATGCTGAGGGACAGTGAGGGTGGTGATGATGATGAGGATGATGACGGAAATTGGAATTTATATGATGGAAATTATCTACATTTATACAGTGTTAAGTGTTAGGTTCAGCTATAATAGTTGATGTTAATTGATGTTATAATACTTGATGTAAAATGGAGTCCAGTAGTTATTCGAGACTCAGATAGACTTGTAGAAAGTTCCAGTCCTGAACTATCGAATTGTCAAGTCCTCAGAGAAACAGCTGACCACACCAGTCGAGGCCAGAACCATCTTCTAAGTATAGAGAATCATCCCCAGACACCAGACGCATCCTAAAGAGACACACGGGGCATCCATGCGATGAGACCTCCAACCAGAAACGGGGCACCAGGATGGATCAGACAGGTCCGGAGGGCAGAGGGAGTCTGGATCACTGGCAGCTCAGGAACCACATGTGTAGCTCGACAGAGAGAGAGAGAGAAAGAGTGAAAGGGGGAGACAGGGGGAGAGAGGAAAGAGAAAGAGGGGGAGGAAGAGAAGAAGAGGAGAGATGGCAATTAGGTATGGTCACAGTCACAATGTCTAATGTGAATGTATATTTACTGTAGAGTGCAAGCAGGGACTCCGGCAGGACTAACTATGACAGCATAACTAAAAGGGAGAGCCAGAAGGAAACACAAACATGAGGGCTCCCTGAGATGTAAAGCAAACAATCACCTCACAGTCAACAAACCTGAGTGATCAAATGAGACTGAGGAAGACAGCATCTAAACATACCAGTTCACCATAATACTCTACGTCCATGAGTCCCCCAGATCTGCTCCTTTACCTTATGGCAAATCTATTTATAAAATGCTTGGTTAAATAAATAGGTTTTTAGCCTAGACTTAAACACTGAGACTGTGTCTGAGTCCCGAACACTATTTGGAAGACTATTCCATAATTTTGGGGCTTTGTAAGAAAAGCTCTGCCCCCAGCTGTAGTTTTCATAATACGCGGTACTGATAAGCAGCCTGCATCCTTTGACCGAAGTAGGCGTGGCGGATCGTAAGACACTAGCAGTTCGCTCAGATACTGCGGCGCGAGACCATTTAATGCCTTATATGTCAAGAGTAGTATTTTAAAATCAATGCGAAATTTCACAGGGAGCCAATGCAGTGAAGATAGGATAGGGGTGATGTGCTCATATCTTCTGGTTCTAGTGAGGACTCTCGCTGCTGCATTTTGGACTAGCTGAAGCTTGTTTATGCACCTAACTGAACAACCAGACAGTAAGGCATTACAATAGTCCAACCTAGAAGTGATAAAAGCATGAACTAGTTTTTCTGCATCATTTAGCGACAATATATTTCTTATTTTGGCGATATTTCTAAGGTGAAAGAATGCTATCCTGGTGATATTATCTACATGAGCTTCAAATGAAAGGCTGGAATCTATAATCACGCCGAGGTCTTTTACTGTTGCACTTGACGGAACAGAAAGGCCATCTAAAGTTACGGTGTGATCTAAGATTTTACTTCTAGCTGTATGCGGTCCTATGACTAGAACTTCTGTCTTATCCGGATTAAGCAGAAGGAAGTTAATTAGCATCCAATTTCTTATGTCCTGCACACATTGCTCAACTTTAGTAAGATGGTTTTTCTCATCAGGTTTTGTTGAGACGTATAGCTGTGTGTCGTCAGCATAACAATGAAAACTAATACCATGCTTACGGATTATGTTGCCCAGAGGAAGCATGTAAAGGGAAAAAAGCAGTGGGCCTAAAACTGAACCCTGCGGAACGCCAAACTCCACTAGAGAACATGCAGAATAATCACCATTTAAGTCTACATACTGATAACGATCGGTCAAATAGGATCTGAGCCAGGAGAGGGTTGTACCCTTAATTCCTACTAAATTTTCTAATCTGTGAAGAAGAATAGCATGATCAATAGTGTCAAAAGCTGCACTGAGGTCGAGTAATACAAGCATAGTTACACAACCCTGATCAGAGGCCAATAGGAGGTCATTTACTACTTTAACGAGTGCTGTTTCTGTGCTGTGATGAGGCCTAAATCCTGACTGATACAGTTCATGTATGCCATTTCTATGTAGATATGAGCATAGCTGCTCCGCTACTATCTTTTCCAGAATCTTAGAGATAAAGGGGAGGTTTGATATTGGCCTGTAATTGGACAGCTGACAGGGGTCGAGGTCAGGTTTCTTAATTATTGGTTTAATAACTGCTACTTTAAAAGATTTTGGAACATAGCCAATGCTGAGTGAGGAATTAATTATTCTCAACATCGGTTCTGTTATTACTGGTGCTATCTGTTTAAGAAAATGTGTCGGTATAGGATCTAATATACTGTACAGGTTGATGAATTTGCAGAAGAGATGAGTGAAATTAGTTCATTCTCTTCAAGAGGAGTAAAGTATTCTAGGTTTGAATCTGACATGGCTAGGTTAACATCAGTATCAATTACATTGTTTGGTTTCAAAGCCTCAATTTTATGCCTGATATTTACAATTTTATTATTAAAAAAGTTCATGAAGTCCTCACTATTGCATGATGTTGTTGTGGAGATTTCTGTAGTGGTCTTATTTCTGGTTAATTTGGCTACGGTATTAAATAAAAATCTAGGATTATTTTTATTTTCTTCTATAAGAGTGGAGAGATACGTTGATCTAGCTACACTAAGAGCTTTCCTATAGTTCAGGATGCTCTCTTTCCATGCTATTTGAAATACCAATAATTTAGTTTGACGCCATTTACGCTCTAATTTCCGAGCAGTCTGTTTTAAAGTGCGCGTGTGATCGTTATACCAGGGAGCGAGTTTCTTATCTCTAATAATTTTTCTTTTAGCTGGAGCTACATTATCTAAGGTACAACGAAGTGTCGACTCTAAATATTCAGTCGCCTGATCGAGTTCTGTGGGGTCAGACGGTGGCCTAATCGAAGTTGGTAACTCTGGGAGATTACTGATAAAACTCTGTGTGGTAGTTGATGTGAATGTACGTTTAATACGGTAGCGCGGTGCTGTGCGTACATTATCACTGTGACACACTTGAATGGAGACGAGATAGTGATCTGAGATAATTTCAGACAGTGGAATTGTGAATACATTTCTTATACTTACTCCGAAGAATATTACTAAATCT
This sequence comes from Channallabes apus, assembly GCA_030522415.1. NCBI lineage: Eukaryota > Metazoa > Chordata > Actinopteri > Siluriformes > Clariidae > Channallabes > Channallabes apus. Next base: position 73,964,005 of record CM060104.1, on the reverse strand, counting down.
AAAGTGTGACCTGCTTTATGAGTGGGTCCTACTACACACTGATTTACACCTACGGAGTCCAGTATGGATATAAATGCTGTTCTCAGCGGGTCTTCTGGATTCTCAAAATGAATGTTAAAATCTCCAGCAATTAACACTTTGTCTACAGAAACGACCAGGTCTGAGATGAAATCTGCAAATTCACTAAGAAATTCAGAATACGGCCCTGGAGGTCTGTAAATTATAATTAGTGGAATCGACTGAGCTGATTTAATATACTTAAATACACTTATGTTACTATAGAGAATTTCAAATGAGTTAAATTTGTGACGAGGATGAGGTGCTGGCGATTCTGATGATCATTACAACACTAAGGATGCTGACAGCTGTGAAGGTTCTGGGAATGATGCTAAGACTAGAGATGATTTTGCTGATCTTGTAGCAATACTACAAATAAGGTGGTAATGTAACATGATGCTGCAGTGTTCTGGACTAAAGTGGACTGATGTAATGATCTTTGAATATCTGCACGTGAGTTGGTTTACATTTTATGAAAACTCCAAACAGATGTTCTCAGTAAGTCTTCTGGGAGAGTGACTGCACACTGTGCTTTATTTATGGCCTGTCTCACTATATGACTTTTCCTGATAAATGATCTTAATGTTTCTCTGGTTTCCCAGACACTGACTGTATGACGTGACAATTTTATTCATTTAGAGACTTCCAGGTAATGATCTAATCACTTTAGAGAGACAGTGATGTAGAGCAGAGATACAAATACAGCTAGTCCCTGACATATGCTCAGTGTTAATCTTACTTGTCTCATTAGAACTGTGAGGATGAAGCAGCGATAAATCTGCTGAACTGGTCTCTTTCTACCCAAACATAAAGTTTTATGGGTAACATTTTGTCTTGAAAAATTTGTTTGGGAGAAGGAGAACGACTTATTACTTACACAGTTAGAATATTGACAGCTTTGATGTAGGGTTCTGGTTTGTAGAAGTTTGGGTTTCCTCTTTGTTTTCTGTTTTTTTTTTTTCTCCAGTTTTTTTTCGTCCACATCAAAAGCAGGCGAACAGATTGGTGACTCAGAATCAGAATGCTTCTGGACCTGACGTGTATTCCTCTCGAGTCCCCCGTCTTACTGGGATGGGACTCCTGATCCATCATGACTATAACCAGGACTTGCTTATTGAGGGGGGTGAGATGTTTGGTGGACCAGTGCAGGTTGGTCTGGCTCTTGGTCTCTTGGTCAGGTGGTTTGGTTGGTTTCTGCCAGGTTTGAGCAAACTTGCTGGGTTTAGTCTTGTTTACAATTGATTTATACACCTGGCTCATGGACACGAGAAGACCTGCATATCCTGAGAAGTCAACAGATTTGATTGGATGAATATGAGACTAGGTCTAGTTTGCTGTTCTGGGTTTGGTTTTTATTTTAGGTTTAAATTATGTGCTTAAATTTATCAGTTTTTGTGAATATTTGTATTTCTCACTGAGTTTTGGAGAACTTAAAAATCATTTGAACTCTTCATTTCTTCTTGCTGCAGTACCCGATTTTGGGATAGCGGAGCTCCCGAACGCTCTGGAGGTAGTGGAGCAGAAGCTTTCTGAATCGGATCGTAAACGCAGACATGCTAAGAAGGACTACAGCATTGAGGTTCTCCTGGCTGTAGATGACTCTGTGGTGCGTTTTCACGGCAAAGAGCACGTCCAGAACTACGTCCTCACACTCATGAACATAGTAAGTGACCTTTCAGCTGTTTCCATTGTAAAAACTTCAGACAAAAGAACTTCAGATTAGTTTGATATAAACACCATCTTTAGTCATGACAAGAAAAAAGTCTGGATTGTTGTGTTCCAACATCTGATGCCCTTCACACGACTAAGCAATACACACTGAGTGACTGAGTCCGTAGGAACTCTGTTTCCCAACCCCAGTGGATTTGTTGAGTTTTGCAAGATGACTAAACATTTGTAAATGTCTTTAATCTGCTTGTTTCTGCTCCAGCTGTTCCTGCCACCTCAATCCTCTTATCTTAGAAAATCCTTCTGAACTCAGATTTTCCTTCCTTCTGTATCAGTTACTGATTGGCGCAGTATTGGACTGATCCGACTCTCGGTGACTCCTACTCACCCGACACACACTACACACTCCATCACACCCTACACCCTTGGCCTTGCACCCTTTGTACCCCCATCGTACCCTTACTACCTATTTCTTATACATTGCTTCTCACTAATTACCCCAAACAAATGAAAACACCTCGATGTTTCCCCTGTACGCTCTATCCTGCCCTCTACACTTTACATTCCATATACCACTCTTCTCCTCATCACTCTTTTCTCTTCCACCTAATTTATTCCTGACCTGTCCATGAGTGTCTTCTGTGGACGTCTAAGACATCGTACCTGATTTGGCTGATCAGCGTTTTTTAGATGTTTACTGGACACTTAACCCGCCTACTTACACTTGAGAATGTGAACTTAAGGTCATGTCCAAATCTAATGTTTAAATTCAAGCGAGAACCGGTTGATCAATGGACCGACCCAATCGGGCCTAGATTTCACCGTCCTACTGATGTCCAGTGTTTACTGGGACACGGTCAGTCCTGAGTGTGTTACTGAGGTCTTGTTGTTGTTTCCTTTACTTATCAAAAACTAACCCAGACTTTTGGACTCTGGTGCTCGTGAGGATATAAACTCTGTCCAGTCATGTTTACTTAAGAGAAGACACACCAACAGATACACTGCTGGGAGAGTGGACATGTGTGTAGGTGCTGATGGAGTCATCTCGTGGATGATGTGGTGCAGAGACCTGGTGATGACCTCCTCAGGGGGGCGATGAGCCTGAGTCAGTGTGACTCAGAATTCTTCCAGAACCTCACTAAGAGCGAAAATGATCTCATACACACATCACACACTACAGAGAGGACTAGGGTTCGGAGTGAGGACACGTCTAGGGTGGAGAGAGACAGGACTGAACACTGCAGTAAGAAAAGGAACTGAGAAGCTTCATCATGAGACATTCTGCTTTCTAACCAATGACTTCAGTTCCACAGTAGCCCAGAATTACACACAGCCAGGCTCATAAATTTTGGAACAAAAAGAAGTGTTTTTTATTAAATGTTCTCTGTAAACCACCACATTAAATGTTAAATAAAACATTTATTTATGGAGTGTGCATGTCCTCCCCGTGCTTGCTGGGTTTCCTCCGGGTACTCCAGGTACTTTCCTCCTACAGTCCAAAAAAATGCACACACACACACACACACACACACACACACACACACACACACACACACACACGCTTACTGATGATTTCCGTGTGAAAGTGTTTGACGGAGAGAATCAAACAACACATGGAGTTTTAACGACAAATGAATGAAACTGATATTATTTTCGCTGTATGTGTGTGTGTGTGTGTGTGTGTGTGTGTGTGTGTGTGTGTGTGTGTGTGCTGTACTGTACAGTGCATGCTGTATATTTTTGATTACTGTATTTGGCATCAGAAGTGTTTAACGAGATCACACACACACACACACACACACACATGGACACACACACACACACATGGACACACACATGGACACACTCTCTCTCTCTCTCTCTCTCTGTCTCAGGTAGATGAGATATACCACGATGAGTCTCTGGGTACGAGCATCAACATGGTTATTGTCCGTATGATCATGGTGGGCTACCGTCAGGTGAGACACACACCGCTAATACGCTAGTACGCTAATCATCT
>CM060104.1:73895281-73952781 GCA_030522415.1 Channallabes apus | reverse complement strand
AGCTAGAACCATGAAGAACTCTAAAGAACTCTAAAGGAACCAGTGCTGTCTGTGTGTGTGTGTGTGTGTGTATGTGTTTTAGCTTGGGTATGGAACATGATGGTCAGGGGAACCGGTGTGGAGATGAGACCAGTATGGGCAGCATCATGGCTCCTCTGGTTCAGGCGGCGTTTCACAGATACCACTGGTCTCGCTGCAGCAAACAGGAACTGCACCGCTACTTACAGTAAGAGTCTGACCTCACTTCCTGTCTGAGGGTCTGGTCTCACTTCCTGTCCCAAAGTTTGATGTCACTTCCTGTTCACAAGTCTGATCTTAATAACGGTCTATCATTTTGATCTCCTGCTAATGCAACCATGGGGGGGCGCAATCCAGTGTCTTCTTGTGCCAGTCCCAAGTCTGGATAAATGCAGAGGGTTGTGTCAGGAAGGGCATCCGACGTAAAACATTTGCCAAATCAATGATGCGAATCAGAAATATCATTTCCATACCGGATCGGTCGCGGCCCGGATTAACAATGACCGCCACCGGTGCTGTTGACTTACAGGGTGCCGGTGGAAATTGGGCTACTGTTGGTCGAAGAAGGAGAGGAGGAAGACGTTTTCGAAAGGTCCTGATGACATACCTGTGGAGGTATGGAAGTGCTTAGGAGAGGTGGCAGTAGAGTTTCGGACTAGTTTGTTTAACGAGATCTTGGAGAGTGAGAGGATTCCAGAGGAATGGAGGATTCAAAGTGTATTGGTGCCGATTTTTAAGAACAAGGGAGATGTACAGAGCTGTGGCAATTACAGAGGTATAAAGCTAATGAGCCATACAATGAAGCTGTGGGAAAGAGTAGTGGAAGCTAGGTTAAGGGCAGAGGTGAGAATTTGTGAGCAGCAATATGGTTTTATGCCAAGAAAGAGTACATCAGATGCAGTATTTGCTTTGAGGATGCTGATGGAGAAGTGCAGAGAAGGTAATAAAGGGTTGCATTGTGTCTTTGTAGATTTAGAGAAAGCGTACGACAGGGTGCCGAGAGAGGAGCTGTGGTGTTGTATGAGGAAGTCTGGAGTGGCAGAGAAGTATGTTAGAGTGGTGCAGGACATGTATGAGAGCTGTAAGACCGTGGTAAGATGTGCTGTAGGTGTGACAGAAGAGTTCAAGGTGGAGGTGGGTCTGCATCAAGGATCGGCTCTAAGCCCCTTTTTGTTTGCTCTATTGATGGACAGGATGACAGATGAGGTTAGACAGGAGTCTCCATGGACTATGATGTTTGCAGATGACATTGTGCTTTGTAGCGAGAGCAGGGAACAGGTGGAGGAAAATTTGGAGAGGTGGAGGTACGCTCTGGAAAGCAGAGGAATGAAGGTTAGCCGCAGCAAGACGGAATACATGTGTGTGAATGAGAGGAACCCAAGAGGAACAGTGAGGCTACAGGGAGCAGAGGTAAAGAAGGTGCAGGATTTTAAGTACTTAGGGTCAACGGTCGAGAGCAACGGAGAGTGTTCAAAGGAGGTGAAGAGACGAGTACAGGCAGGTTGGAATGGGTGGAGAAAAGTGTCAGGTGTGTTGTGCGATAAAAGAGTATCAGCGAGAATGAAAGGAAAGGTGTACAGGACAGTGGTGAGACCAGCGATGCTCTACGGCTTAGAGACAGTGGCACTGAAGAAAAGACAGGAGGCAGAGTTGGAGGTAGCAGAGCTGAAGATGTTGAGGTTCTCTTTGGGAGTGACAAGGATGGATAGGATCAAGAATCAGTTCATCAGAGGGACAACCCATGTGAGATGTTTTGGAGATAAAGTCAGAGAGGCCAGATTGAGGTGGTTTGGACATGTTCAGAGGAGAGATGGTGAATATATCGGTAGAAGGATGCTGAGGTTGGAACTGCCAGGCAGGAGGTCTAGAGGAAGACCAAAGAGGAGATTTATGGATGCAGTGAGAGAGGACATGAAGTTAGTTGGTGTGAGAGAAGAGGATGCAGAGGATAGGGTTAGATGGAGGCAGATGATTCGCTGTGGCGACCCCTGAAAGGGAACAGCCCAAAGACAAAGAAGAAGAAGATTTTGATCTCCTACTGTTTTTCAGTCTGTTCTTCTAACCCATCAGACTCTATTTGTCTTTATTCTGTTTCACTGTTTTTTGTAATGAGATAATCAGTGATTAGTTAAAATGTGTGTGTGTGTGTGTGTGTGTGTGTGTTGTGTTTCTCTGCAGTTCGTATGATTGTCTCCTGGACGACCCATTCGAACACAAGTGGCCCAAACTGCCCGAGCTGCCGGGGATTAATTACTCCATGGATGAACAGTGCCGCTTCGACTTCGGCGTGGGCTACACCATGTGCACAGCTGTATGTCTCCACATCTGTTCAGCTCAATATCACACAATTTATTCTAGTTTTATTATCTCTCTATCACTCTCTTCACATCTCTTATGTCTCTATCTTCTTTGTTTTTCTCTGTCTGTCTCTGTCCCTGCCTGTCCCCTGTCTCCCTGCCTGTCTCTCTCTCTCTCTCTCTGTCTCTGTAGTTCAGGACGTATGATCCGTGTAAGCAGTTGTGGTGCAGTCATCCTGATAATCAGTATTTCTGTAAGACAAAGAAAGGACCTCCGGTGGACGGGACGGAGTGCGCGCCTGGCAAGGTGAGGCCTAAACACACTAAATAAACAATTAACTCTGCCATTACTTTAACACACCTGAGCTGTTGTATGTTCTGATCCAGATCTCAGACGCTCTAGATGAACTTAATTCCTGGGTTTGTGGGTTTGTTCTTGGGTTTGTGACTCCACCTGGTGGACAGTGCTGGTATCACAGCCACAATCAGAAATATGAATATCCTGAGTCCCTGAATATTTATATCAGTAAAGCACACGGGGGGGGGGGGGGGGGGGGCGCAAGTGTAATAGTGTGTATCAATATCATATAGTATTAATAACCATAATTTAAGTGTGTGTGTGTGTGTTTAGTGGTGTTTTAAAGGTCACTGTATCTGGAGGTCATCTGATCAGGTTTATGGTCATGATGGAGGATGGAGCTCATGGGGAAGGTTTGGTTCCTGCTCCAGAACGTGTGGGGGAGGGGTTCGGTCCCGCAGCCGCCAGTGTAACAACCCACCGTGCGTACACACACATACACACACACACACACACACACACACACACACATACACATATACACACACATGCGCTACACACATACAAACATGCACGCGCACACACATGTACACACACTTGTACACACACTTGCACACACACACTTGCACACACACACACACACACACACACACACACATGTAAATCTATAAATTTTCTGTAGTCACACTGTCTCCTCATTCACCCCTCCCCCCTCCCCCTCCCCCTGTCTGTCTGTCTGTAGTCCAGCGTACGGGGGACGCGAGTGTCCAGGCAGTGAGTTTAATTATCAGATCTGTAACACAGACGACTGTCCCAGTCCCTATGAGGACTTCAGAGCGCAGCAGTGTGTACAGCGCAGCAACAAATACCACAACAACATCAAACACACCTGGCTGCCCTATGAACATCCACAGGGTAAATAATCAACACACACACACACACACACACAGAGACACTCACCTGTACACACACACACACACACACACACTCACCTGTACACACACACACACACACACACTCACCTGTACACACACACACACACACTCACCTGTACACACACACACACACACTCACCTGTACATACACACACACACTCACCTGTACAGACACCACACACACACTACACTACAAAATGAATTAAAATTATTCTGTGTGTGTGTGTGTGTGTGTGTGTGTGTGTGTGTGTGTGTGTGTGTATGTGTGTGTGTGTGTTCAGAGGACCGTAAGTGTGAGCTGAGTTGTCGCTCTAAAGAGACAGGAGAGGTGGTGTTTATGAATCAGGTGATGCATGATGGGACGCGATGCAGTTACTCCGATCCGTTCAGTGTGTGTGCACGAGGAGAGTGTCTGGTGAGGATACACCTGTCTGTCTCTCTCTGTCTCTCTGCACCTGCATGTGTCTCAGGCTCACTGTCTTTCTGGGTGACATTCATCCAGAAATGTCTCCCTGTCTCCCTCCCTGTCTCTCTCCCTGTCTCTCTCCCTCTCTGTCTCCCTCCCTGTCTCTCTCTCTGTCTCCCTCTCTGTCTCTCTCCCTCCCTGTCTCTCTCCCTGTCTCTCTCCCTGTCTCCCTCCCTCTCTGTCTCTCTCCCTCCCTGTCTCTCTCTCTGTCTCTTTCTCTCTGTCTCTCAGCACGTGGGATGTGATAAAGAAGTCGGCTCGTATAAACAGGACGATAAGTGCGGTGTGTGTGAAGGAGACAACTCTCACTGTCGCACGGTCAAGCTGACGCTCACCAAAACGCCCAAACTCAAAGGTAATAACAATAATAACAATAACAATAATAATAATAATAAAAAGAGGAAGCAGAATGAAGAAGGAAGATATTTATTATTTCGGTTCTTATCAAAAAGTTTATACTCTCAAAAACTCTCTCTCTATCTGTCTCTCTCTGTCTCTCTCTGTTTGTCTGTCTCTCCGTCTGTCTCTCCATCTCTCTCTCCGTCTGTCTCTCCGTCTGTCTCTCTGTCTGTCATCAGGCCTCCTGAAGGTGTTCGATATCCCTGCAGGAGCGAGACACATTGTCATTGAGGAGAACACTCCGTCTCCACACCTCATGGGTGAGTTCTGGATGCTTCAATAAACCATAAAGGAGTTGAACAACATTTCGGTGTCTGAAGTGGCGTATTGTTATTACATTATACTGGAATATATTATTACATTTTTAAATTCAGTTTTATTTGTCTAGTGATTTGAACAATTGTCATCGCAAAGCAGCTTTACACAATCAAAATAACCAGACTGAACAGGGAACCCATCCTCATCTGGGTGATAACAGACAGCAGGGATTGAACTGCACTCATACTGTGTGTTAGGAGGCTGGAAGTTCAGTAGAACAGGAGATGTGGAGAAGTTCATATGGAGTCCAGTTGGTTATTGGAGGATCAGGTAGACTGTAGGAAACTCCAGTCCTGAACTATCGAGTGACTGCAGTCACGAGTCCTCAGAGAAACAGCCGTCTGTATCAGGACAGAGGACAGAACCGTCTTCATGGTGAAGTGGAACCGTCCCCAGTCACCACACGCGTCCCAGACAGACCACACGGGACGTCCATGTGACCAGATCTCCAACAAGAAGAGGGACACCAGGACGAATCAGACAGGTCCAGGGGACAGAGAGGATCTGGATCACTGGCAGCTCAGGAGAGACATGTGTAGTGAGACAGAGACAGAGATAACATTATGACCAGTCTGATCTAGTTCCTACCTGATCTAGTACTTTCCCTCTGTTACTCGGATTAGACACCACCTGGCCCCCCCAGAAAAGTTGCCCTTGAGGAGGGTCAAATTACTGTGCTGCATCAGGAAGTAAGTGGAAGTGGGTTTAGAACACATTAAACCCTGGAGGGACAGAGCTAAACCTCAACTTCACAGGAGGACATCCTGAGTGTGTGTCATGGAGATGAAATAAACAGAGAAAAACCAGAGCAAAAGTATTAATGTTTACACACACACACACACACACACACACACACACACACACACACACACACACACACACACACAGTCACAGGATTGGGACTAAACAGCTCTGTGTCCATAATAAAACCACTTGTTAGTGAAACTCATCAGTAAAAACACTTCAGTTTACTTGAGAGCATAAAGACTGGACTTGTAGTGATGGGAAAAGGTCATGTGACCCGATGAGTCCAGACTGAGCCTATGGATGCTGACATTCTCTCTGCAGCTGAGAGTTTATCTCCCACAACACGACTATAAACAATAAAAGAATTCCAGGAACAATTTATTAGGAAAACATTTTTAAATATTTCTTTCCTCAATCAGGAAATGTCCATCTTACAAAAGAGCCCTAGAAAAGGTCTGTTACTCTTAAAACTGGCAGTTTGTAACGAGACGAGATAACGGGAACTTAACAGATGACAGATTATCTAACGGATTAACGGATAAACGCGTTCTGTTCCACAGCGGTTAAAAGTCAGGTGACCGGGAGTTTCATCCTCAACGCAAAGGGAGATGAGGTGAAATCGAAGACGTTCATCGAGAGCGGTCTGGAGTGGGAGTACACACTCGAGGGGGACAAAGAGACGCTGAAAACCGCCGGGCCGCTGCATGAAGGCATCCTGGTGCTGGTGAGAGAATCACAACATCCTGCATGTCTCCAGCACTGACACCTAAAACCTCCTCACCATCACCTGGCTCTCGGCCCTTTCATTACATCAACACGTCTCACTCAGGAGAGGAGTTCAATTCAGTTCAGTTCAATTCAATTCAATTCAATTCAGTTTTATTTGTATAGCGCTTTTAACAATTGACATTGTCGCAAAACAGCTTTACACAATCAAAAGAATTATTTAAGTTTGTATGGAATGTCTGCGATGGATTGGCACCCTGTCCAGGGTGTACCCCGCCTAGTGCCCAAAGTCCCCTGGGATAGGCTCCAGGCCCCCCGCGACCCTGAACACAGGATTAAGCGGTATAGAAAATGAATGAATGAATGTATGGAATGTGAATGTGTATGAATCAGAATGTTCAGATAGTCCCTGATGAACAAGCCGAGGGCGACAGTGGCAAGGAAAAACTCCCTGAGATGGTAATAGGAAGAAACCTTGAGAGGAACCAGACTCGACAGGGAACCCATCCTCATCTGGGTGAAACAGATAGCAGGAAATGATCTGCATTTATACAGTGTTAGGTTCAGCTATAATAGTTGATGTTAATTGATGTTATAATACTTGATGTAAAATGGAGTCCAGTAGTTATTCGAGACTCAGATAGACTTGTAGAAAGTTCCAGTCCTGAACTATCGAATTGTCAAGTCCTCAGAGAAACAGCTGACCACATCCCCAATCATCCCCAGACACCAGACGCATCCTAAAGAGACACACGGGGCATCCATGCGACGAGACCTCCAACCAGAAACCGGGCACCAGGATAGATCAGACAGGTCCGGAGGGCAGAGGGAGTCTGGATCACTGGCAGCTCAGGAACCACATGTGTAGCTCGACAGAGAGAGAGAGAGAAAGAGTGAAAGGGGGAGACAGGGGGAGAGAGGAAAGAGAAAGAGGGGGAGGAAGAGAAGAAGAGGAGAGATGGCAATTAGGTATGGTCACAGTCACAATGTCTAATGTGAATGTATATTTACTGTAGAGTGCAAGCAGGGACTCCGGCAGGACTAACTATGACAGCATAACTAAAAGGGAGAGCCAGAAGGAAACACAAACATGAGGGGGAACTGAGATGTAAAGCAAACAATCACCTCACCGTCAACAAACCTGAGTGATCAAATGAGACTGAGGAAGACAGCATCTAAACATACCAGTTCACCATAATACTCTACGTCCATGAGTACCCCAGATCTGCTCCTTTACCTTATGGCAAATCTATTTATAAAAATGCTTGGTTAAATAAATAGGTTTTTAGCCTAGACTTAAACACTGAGACTGTGTCTGAGTCCCGAACACTATTTGGAAGACTATTCCATAATTTTGGGGCTTTGTAAGAAAAAGCTCCGCCCCCAGCTGTAGTTTTCATAATACGCGGTACTGATAAGCAGCCTGCATCCTTTGACCGAAGTAGGCGTGGCGGATCGTAAGACACTAGCAGTTCGCTCAGATACTGCGGCGCGAGACCATTTAATGCCTTATATGTCAAGAGTAGTATTTTAAAATCAATGCGAAATTTCACAGGGAGCCAATGCAGTGAAGATAGGATAGGGGTGATGTGCTCATATCTTCTGGTTCTAGTGAGGACTCTCGCTGCTGCATTCTGGACTAGCTGAAGCTTGTTTATGCACCTAACTGAACAACCAGACAGTAAGGCATTACAATAGTCCAACCTAGAAGTGATAAAAGCATGAACTAGTTTTTCTGCATCATTTAGCGACAATATATTTCTTATTTTGGCGATATTTCTAAGGTGAAAGAATGCTATCCTGGTGATATTATCTACATGAGCTTCAAATGAAAGGCTGGAATCTATAATCACGCCGAGGTCTTTTACTGTTGCACTTGACGGAACAGAAAGGCCATCTAAAGTTACGGTGAGATCTAAGATTTTACTTCTAGCTGTATGCGGTCCTATGACTAGAACTTCTGTCTTATCCGGATTAAGCAGAAGGAAGTTAATTAGCATCCAATTTCTTATGTCCTGAACACATTGCTCAACTTTAGTAAGATGGTTTTTCTCATCAGGTTTTGTTGAGACGTATAGCTGTGTGTCGTCAGCATAACAATGAAAACTAATACCATGCTTACGGATTATGTTGCCCAGAGGAAGCATGTAAAGGGAAAAAAGCAGTGGGCCTAAAACTGAACCCTGCGGAACGCCAAACTCCACTAGAGAACATAGCAGGAAATGATCTGCATTTATACAGTGTTAAGTGTTAGGTTCACCTATAATAGTTGATGTTAATTGATGTTAAAATGGAGTCCAGTAGTTATTGGAGACCCAGATAGACTTGTAGAAAGTTCCAGTCCTGAACTATCGAATTGTCAAGTCCTCAGAGAAACAGCTGACAACACCAGTCGAGGCCAGAACCGTCTTCTAAGTAGAGAGAATCATCCCCAGACACCAGACGCATCCCAATAGGGGTGATGTGCTCATATCTTCTGGTTCTAGTGAGGACTCTCGCTGCTGCATTCTGGACTAGCTGAAGCTTGTTTATGCACCTAACTGAACAACCAGACAGTAAGGCATTACAATAGTCCAACCTAGAAGTGATAAAAGCATGAACTAGTTTTTCTGCATCGTTTAGCGACAATATATTTCTTATCTTGGCAATATTTCTGAGGTGAAAGAATGATATCCTGGTGATATTATCTACATGAGCTTCAAATGAAAGGCTGGAATCTATAATCACGCCGAGGTCTTTTATTGTTGCACTTGACGGAACAGAAAGGCCATCTAAAGTTACGGTGTGATCTAAGATTTTACTCCTAGCTGTATGCGGTCCTATGACTAGAACTTAGTTTAAGATTAAGCAGAAGGAAGTCTTTTAATGTCTCAAAATAAATGATTGACATTTTTTTTGCTTCATATTCAGTGACTTTTATACATAAACTTGGGTAACAATTTTAATTATGCTAATTGTCTGGAAATTGGATCTCATTAATAGAAGAAGACGAGAGCAGTGGTGGCTCAACTAGTTAAGGCTCTGGGTTACTGATCAGAAGAGCGTTGGTTCAAGCCCCGGATCTACCAAGTTGCTGCTGTTCGGCCCTCCAGTAACGCAATAGACTTAGAGGTCTGTGATTATGTAATAAACTTGACAGCATTAATTGTAAAAAAAATAAGATATTGCTGTTTAATTAACATAGATAAGAAGATCTGGGTTGGTGAACTTTTTGCTGAGGAGCCGTAAAACTAATAAATCCGCAATGTATCCTGAATGAAACTTTTACTAAGAACAGTTTGATAAATACATGCAGTAAATAAACGTAGCATCACGTAGCATCACGCAGCATCACGTAGCATCACGCAGCATCACGCAGCATCACGCAGCATCACGCAGCATCACGTAGCATCACGTAGCATCACGCAGCATCACGCAGCATCACGTAGCATCACGCAGCATCACGCAGCATCACGCAGCATCACGCAGCATCACGCAGCATCACGTAGCATCACGTAGCATCACGCAGCATCACGTAGCAGCACGTAGCATCACGCAGCATCACGCAGCATCACGCAGCATCACGCAGCATCACGCAGCAGCACGTAGCATCACGCAGCATCACGTAGCATCACGTAGCATCACGTAGCATCACGTAGCATCACGCAGCAGCACGCAGCAGCACGTAGCATCACGCAGCATCACGCAGCATCACGCAGCATCACGCAGCATCACGCAGCATCACGTAGCATCACGCAGCATCACGTAGCATCACGCAGCATCACGTAGCATCACGCAGCATCACGTAGCATCACGTAGCATCACGTAGCATCACGTAGCATTACGCCGCTCTGCAGCTTTGTTATGTTGTTGAGAAAAAAACGGGTGAAGATGCAAATGACAACGTCTGACTTCTTTATAAAACTGAGTCCTGCAGGTTTTTTAATTTCTGAAGATTATACTGACGGAGGTCTCAGTGGGAGATGAACGTAGCGTATAAATGTCATTTCATTGTCTCTATTTTTAGCGTCTCTCTCCCTCCACCTCCTGCTGATGATCTGACAGACTCGAAAAAATTATTTTAAACTTTATATGTTTTTTGGCTGAAGCTTATCAATTTCATGGTGCACATGGACACGTGTGTGTGTGTGTGTGTGTGTGTGTGTGTGTGTGTGTGTTTTACTCTGTATAGGTGGTTCCTAAGGAAGAAGACAGAAAGATCAGTTTGAGTTACAAATACATCATCCATGAGGACCTGGTTCCCGTCATCACCAACAACAACGTGCTGCTGTCTGAACTCGACAGTTACGACTGGGCACTGAAGAGCTGGACACAGTGCACCAAGCCCTGCGGAGGAGGTGTGTGTGTGTCTGTGTGTGTGTGTGTGTGTGTGTGTGTGTGTGTGCTTTTCCTACAGTTGATTTAATCTTCACTTCTCCCTCAGTAGTGTGCACTTCTCCCTCAGTAGTGTGCACTTCTCCCTCAGTAGTGCGTACTTCTCCCTCAGTAGTGCGTATTTCTCCCTCAGTAGTGTGCACTTCTCCCTCAGTAGTGTGCACTTCTTCCTCAGTAGTTTAGTTGATATTATGGAAATATTGGATTGCAGGATTTGGCAACAACTGCTGCTGGGCCTGTATGGAATGTAATTTGTGTGTGTGTGTGTGTGTGTGTGTAGGTGTACAGTATGCTAAGTACGGTTGTAGGAGAAAGAATGATGGGCATTTGGTGCCACGAACTCTCTGTGACGTCAACAAGAGGCCCAAACCGATCCGCAAACGCTGCAATGTCAACGACTGCAACCCACCCACGTAAGTCTGCCCATCTGTCTGTCTGCCCATCTGTCTGTCTGCCCATCTGCCTGTCTGTCTGCCTGTCTGTCTGCCTGTCTGTCTGCCTGTCTGTCTTTCTTCCAGGTTGCCTCGTTGTCTTTGCCTTTCTTTGTGTATGTCTATCTACTGTATCTGTCAGACTGCCCTGTGTGTGTGTGTGTGTGTGTGTGTCTAGGTGGATAACAGAGGACTGGGGTGCGTGCAGTAAGACATGTGGTGAGCTGGGTATTCAGTCACGCGTGGTTCAGTGTGTTCAGCATCAACACAACAGCACACACAGACTCCTGCACACCAAATACTGCAGCTCAGACAAACCCCCTGCACACCGAGTGTGTAACACCACCACACCCTGCCCTGCCCAGTGGAGGACGGGAGCCTGGTCTCAGGTGTGTGTGTATGTGTGTGTCTCTGTGTGTGTGTGTATGTGTGCATGTGTGTGTCTCTGTGTGTGTGTGTGAGAAAGATAAGTTAGATTAGCAGGTGTGCTATAATTTAGTAGACTACAATACAGGATAAGAGTTGACTAGGCTAGGGTTTAGACTAAACTGTGGGATTTGCTAGGGAATGAACCAGGTGGACTAAGATAGGGGTAGACTAGTGGTTGGATTGACTCTGGGACTAACTATGCTATGATAGGCAAGACTAGGACATAAACTAGAGGAACAAGCTAAACTCTGGACTAGATTAGGGGACAGACTAAGGGAAGGTCTCGACTAGGGGATGGATTAAGGGAAGGTCTCGACTAGGGGACAGGTTAAGTGAAGGTGTCACGTCTTTTCCACTGCCCGCTTGTTTATCTTTTTTTTCCCACGCTGTCACTTTCCCCATGCCCCCATGTGTTTACCCAGCCTGTCATGCATCCTCTCCCACACCCCCGTTTCCGCCCCGTCTACGCACCTGTTTCTCATCTCCTCCGCTGATTATTCCAGTGATTTAAGCACGCGCTGCTCAGATCGCTGGATTATTGTTCAAATTAAAATTAAAATTTTATTTGTCACATACAGAGTCATACACAGTACGAAATGCAGTGAAATGCTTATACGACCGCCAGTGACCCTAAGAAATAAAATAAAAACTTGTACATAAGGAATAAATATGAATAAAAAGAAATACTAAAGAAAATAAATTTAACTATTAAAATAAACTGTACAAATAAGGGCATGATAAAAAATATTACAAAATATAGAAATTTTTGAAAGTGGCAGTGGTTGTGCAAATATTCATAAAAAGTGACTTATTAAAGTGTCTTGTGCAATGGTCCAGATATATAAATATGTAGTGCGAGTGTGTATGAATGTGTCCATGATTGTCCAGTCAATGTTGGGAATTTAAAAAGATGTTATTAGTCCTGTGTGGAGGTGTGATTGAGAGACGTTATCGCCTGCGGGAAGAAGCTCCTACTCAGTCTCTCTGTGTTGGCCTTTAGGGAGCGGAATCGCTTCCCAGACCGCAACAAAGAGAACAGTCCATTGTTGGGATGGCTGAGGTCCTTCACGATCTTCCTGGCTTTGGTCCAGCACCGCTTGCTGTAGATCGAGTGCAGGTCAGGGAGCTCGATGCCGATGATGCCCTCAGCTGATCGCACCACCCTCTGTAGAGCTCGTCTGTCCTGCATGGTGCTGTTTCCAAACCAGGTCGTGATGTTACCCGTCAGGATGCTCTCTATGGTGCAGGAGTAGAAATTCCTGAGCACCTTAGAGGGCAGTCTGAAGTCTCTCAAGTGTCTGAGGTGGTACAGACGCTACCGAGCCTTTTTCACCACGGTGTTGATGTGACAGGACCATGACAGGTCCTGCGTGATGTGAACACCGAGGTATCTGAAGCTGTCCACTCTCTCCACTGGGCTCCTGTTGATGACGGGGGTCTGGTAGTTCCTCTCCTGCTTTGTACAAAAGTCCACTATCAGCTCCTTTGTCTTGCTGACGTTCAGGAGGAGATTGTTCCTCTGGCACCAGTTCTCCAGATTTCCAATCTCCTCCAGGTAGGCCGACTCATCGTTGTTCGTGATAAGGCCCACCACGACAGTGTCGTCAGCAAACTTGATGATGGCGGTGGAGTTGGTAGTGGCCACGCAGTCGTGGGTGTACAAGGAGTACAGCAGGGGGCTCAGAACACAACCCTGGGGGGCTCCAGTGAGTGAGGCTGAGACGTGTCCGCCCATCCTTACTGCTTGTGGTCTGCCAGTCAGGAAGTTGGAGATCCACAGACACATGGGTGAGCTGAGTCCCAGGTTCTCCAGCTTGGTGGTGAGTGTGGAGGGAATTATGGTATTAAATGCAGAGCTGTAGTCGATGAAGAGCATTTTAACATAATTCCCTTTCCTAGTGTCCAGGTGAGTGAGTGATGTGTGGAGGAGATGAGAGATTGCATCGTCTGTGGAGCGGTTCTGACGATATGCAAACATCGAGAGGGTCAAGAGGGTCAAGTGTGTCGGGTAGTGAAAAAATGATGAAGTCTCTGACGAGGCGCTCAAAGCACTTCATCACTACTGACGTGAGGGCTACAGGGCGATAATCGTTGAGAGAAGGAGGATGTGGTTTCTTTGGGACAGGAACAATGATGGACTCTTTGAAGCATGTGGGGATCACCAACTGAGATAAAGAGATGTTGAATATCTCAGTGAACACAGGTGCTAGCTGGTCTGCGCAGGTTCTGAGAATACGGCCTGAGATGCCGTCTGGTCCTGCTGCTTTCCTGGTGTTCACTCTCCTGAAGGCTCTCCTCACGTCGTGCTCGGTGATGATGAGCGCGTTTCCGGTGCTGGCAGTGTCTTCCTGTCTGCAGCTGTTAGCGTCGCTAACACTAGTGCTGTTAGCATTAGCACCGCTAGCATTAGCATCGCTAGCGTCTTTAGCTGCAGCCTCGAAGTGAGCGTAGAAAGTGTTGAGCTCGTCTGCCAGAGTCGCGTCTGTGTTCATCATATGATGTTGGTGCTTTATAGTCCGTTATTGTCTTTAGTCCCTGCCACAGGCTCCTAGAGTCACTCTGTTGAAGCTGTGACTCTAGTTTCCTTCCATAGCGCCTCTTTCACCGCCTTCCGGACGTTATATGCCGCAGCCTTGTATGGTTCCATGTCCCCCGACGCAAGTCCCGTGTTGTAGGCAGCGGTGCGGGATCTCAGAGCATCGCGGATGGTTTTATCCACCCACGGCTTCTGGTTGGGAAACGTTCTTTTTCTCCACGGTATCATCCGCTAGCTTCCCAATAAATCCCACAAGCGCTTCCGTAAACACGCTGACGCCATCATCGGAGCTCTGAAAATGTTTCTGAACATGTCCCAGTGTGCGTCATCGAGTGCGTCCTGTAACGCGGCCACCGATTGGTCCGTCCAGCGCACGACCTCCCTCTGAACCGGAACTTCCTGTTTCAGCCTTTGTTTGTATTTTGGCATGAGGAAGATGGCGGCGTGGTCGGATTTACCAAACGCTGGACGAGATTGTGCCTTGTAGCCGTCCTTGACCATTGTATAACAATGATCTAGTGTTCTTTCGTCCCTGGTGGGGCAGGTGTTGTGCTGATAAAAGTTCGGTGCTGCGCGTTTGAGGTTGGCACTATTAAAGTCCCCCGCCACAATAAGCGTCCCGTTGTTGTGTCTGGTGCTGTGTGAGCGCCTCATGCAGCTCGCATAAGGCAGTGTCTGTGTGAGCTTGTGGTGGGATATAAACGGCACTGAATTATGACCGATGTGAACTCCAGGGAAAAATAAAAAGGACGACACATGATGGACAGTAGTTCCAGGTTTGGTGTGCAGGAGCGTGTAAGAGGAACAACGCTCGTGCGGTTGCACCAGCTGTTGTTCACCATTAAACACACGCCGGCTGGTTGTATGGCGTGGTCTGGCACCGCTGGGTTCAGCCATGTCTCGGTGAAGCAGAGAAGTTTGCAGTCCCGAATGTCTCTCTGGAACTTTATCCTGGCCCTGAGGTCATCGAGTTTGTTCTCCAGTGACTGGACGTTGGCGAGCAGGATGCTAGGCAGAGGTGTGCGGTGTGCACGGGCTCGGAGCCGGTTCCTGACGCCGGCTCATTTCCCTCAGGGCCGACGCTTCGCGTCGCGTCCATTGTTCTCCCTCAGGATCTCACTCGGACAGCTCGGATCCGGAGTTAAAAACGTTGAATTGTGAGTACATTGTATACCAATAGAAACAAGAGTGTCTCTATCATACCTAATGTACTCAATGGTGGTGTTTTTGCCGGTTTAAAGCTACTAGAAATTACTTTAAAATACAAAAACAAAGAAAAGTAGGTCGAGCAGTCGTGACGGCAGCCGACCTCACCGGCCCCATCTTGGTTGTGTTCAGGGTTCTGTAGCACCTGCCAGAAGGGTGTGTTTAAACTTCGATTCTCTCGCGTTTTCTTTCATTGTCTTTCACGTTACGATCTCGCATAGTTTTTTTCTCGTTCTTGATTCCTTGTCTGCCTATTTGGATTGTTCGCCTGCCTTTTGATCTCCCGGTTTCGACCCACGCTTCCCCCTTTGATTTGAAGTTCCCGTCTCTCGTCCTTTTTGTTTTGTTTTGCCTCTCTGCTTGTTTTTCTGGTTTTGATCTTGTGCTCTCCCTTTGACTACGGCTCTCGCTTCGTGCTTTTGCTTTTAACGCTTCGCTGACGGACTTACGGCTCCCGACCCTCGCTCACGCTTCCGACCACGCCTCCGCATCTCTATACAGTCATTATCCGCACTTGGATTCATAACGTTCTGCCCCGTGCCCATGACAGAAGGTCTCGACTAGGGGATGGATTAAGGGAAGGTCTCGTCTAGGAGACAGGCTAAGTGAAGGTCTCGACTAGGGGATGGATTAAGGGAAGGTCTCGACTATGTGACGGGCTAGAGGTTGAACTGAACTATGGTGGAAACTAGGAGATGGACCAGACTAGGGGATGGGCTGAGGGATGGATTGTGATTATGTGTAGACCAGTAGTGGGACTATTATATCCTGACTAGATAGATTTATACTTTATTTATCCCCAATGGTAAATTTGGGGAAAACCTAAACTTTACTTATGGGGTAAACTAAAAGACAGGCTCCAAGGTGGGCACCTCTATAAGGAGGACATCCTGTCCTACAGATTTTAGTGATTTTTCAGCTCCAAGAACACCTGAGGAACTAATCAATTGATTAATAGCCTTTTCTGAATGGAAGTATGTGTGTGTGTGTGTGTGTGTGTGTGTGTGTGTGTGTGTGTGTGTGTGTGTGTGTGTGTGTGTGTGAAATGCAGCGGGAAAAACACTAGTGTACAGGACAGGGGGGTCAGCAAGAGCTCTAAAAATAAGGGTTAGACCTGATTACCAGGTTAGAAGAGATGAACAGCTAGTTTGAACTTTGTATGTAATGATATGTGTGATACACAAGTCAGTTAAGTGTGTGTGTGGGGGGAGTGTTGGGGTTCTGGATGTGTATTAATGTGTGTGTGTTTTACTTTGCAGTGCTCTGTGACGTGTGGTGTCGGAATCAAGCAGCGCCAGGTTGTGTGCAGATCTTCAGAAAACACCTCGGCTCAGTGTGATGAAGCCAAACCTGAGAGTGTGTCCATCTGCAAGCTCTCACCATGTCCAGGTGTGTGTGTGTGTGTGTGTGTGTGTGTGTGTGTGTGTGTGTGTGTGTGTGAGTGTGTGTGTGTGAGAGAGAGAGAGAGAGAGATTTGTTATAGTCAGTACTGAAAACTAAAAACAGAAAGGAATTCTCCTCTGTCACAAAGATCAAAGTTGCAGCTTCACCTCTGAGACTGGAGACTCCTTACAAAAATAAATGTCACTTACGGAAAAATTCACAATATCAAAGATTGCACTTTTTTTAAAATATTGCGTCTGCTACAAGTCCCAGTGAACAAACTGTTCCTATGGAAACGATATCAGATGCATAACATTAATCTGCACACCTTCTGATTGTGAAGCTCAGTTACAGAAGTGGAGGTGAATCCCTGGTGGAATCTCAGCCTTGTTTTGTCCAACACAGTACATATGAGTGTGAAAACATAACCGAGCTCTCAAGGAGAGGATTCAGAAATCATTTGAGGACAAGTAGCTTTGCTTTCATACTGCTTATGGGCAGAAGGTGTGGGTTTTGTTTGGATAGAGAGTCTTTCTTGAGAAATCTCAACAGGTTCACCAGGGAAATGAAGACCTGGAGAGTTGGACTGTGAGCTCAATGGGCAAGTTAAAACTGCTTCGTCACACGTATTAGCCAGGTCAGTTTTAGTGAATAAAAAGATCCGGGTCTCTGAAAACATTTCTTTAAAAGATTTAAAATATTCGCCTGAAATGTACTCCGTGAGAAAGAGAAGAGCGCAATCATGTGCAAGAAACCAGATCAGAAGACCTCCTGCAGAAACTGCAATGGTTTAAAAACACAGAGAGGCTTAATGACATTCAGGTTTTCATACATACGCTGGTTCTGTTAGAGTGTTTCTCTGAGAGCTTGGATTCATCTGTAAAAATACTTAGTGCTGAGTCCACATCTGGACTGCGGTCCACCACAAGCCCTGGTCTAGGTGCTGAAACTTCTCATTAGCGTGGAACGTGAAACCGCTTAGTTTTCCGTTTCATTTTATTCTTATTGAGCGTTTTTAACAATCATTAACTTAACACAGCAGCTTTATAGAAGTCCAGATGTAGTTTTAGATCCTTAATGAGCAAACCAGAGGAGGCAGTGAAACAACATGAAGAAGAAACCTCAAGAGGAACAAGATAGATTCTATTATTTCTAACAGTCCAGAGTCTGTGATTTCAGTAGTGTCTATGTATTCTATAAATATTATATTGGGTTGTTGTGCAGCCTCTACCGAGGTGATGACGGTGGTCTTATCTTTTCTTTATTAGATCCTTGTATTTTTTTTGTCATATAATAATTCTAGGTTGTTTCCTGTGAGTTTCTAAATGACAGAATGATGCTTTTAGAAGAAGCTGCTTCTTGTTGATTTGTTTACATTCCATTCATTAAGACCGTCGGAGACCCTCGGAGACCCTGGGGACCAAAATGTGACAGGAAAATCAATTAAGTCCTGCAAGTAATAAGGGTAGAATTGAGGAGTGTGTGTGGATGCATTTGGACTGCTCAGATAGCAATCCTAAGCCATGAACTTAATAAGGAAATGGATAACAAACAGGTTTCCTGTACAGTAAATCCAATAATGAGTCAATAATGTACACAGGAGCACTTAAATGTGTCAAAGTTTGTATCTATGGGAAATTGATGCATGGCCACGTGGCCGTGTGTGTCACTGAACATTATCAGCGTCAGGGTGGTGTGATGTCTCAAAGCTGTTTTTCTGTAACAACCATCCCCTAGTGTTTCAATCATGGGTCTGTCTGGTCCAATCCCACAAAAAAGCAAATTCACCACAGCTTGTTGAAACAAATCAGATAGAAATGCACCAGAACACCCTGTGCACCACAACCCACCCAGCACCCAAACATTCGCTGCTAATATTCTCAGGAAGTTTTTCCTTGCCACTGTCGCCGTCACCCTCGACTTGTTCATCAGGGAAAATCTTATCACTTTGATTCTTACACATTCACATTTCATACAAACTTAAATAATTCTGTTTGTTGTGTAAAGTTGCTTTGCGACAATGTCAATTGTAAAAAGTGCTATACAAATAAAATTTAAATTGAGACCTCGTGCCAGACACCACAGCACCCCTAGAGGCTTTGCAGAGCCACTCCCAAGTGGCCAGGGCTGTCCTGGTGGCACAAGACAACCTATACAATACTGGGCATAATGTTTTGTGTTGTAATGTTGGGGCTGATGAGTGTACTGACACAGAGCGGTATGGCATCTGTCTAGCAGTGGAAACTAATACCATGCTAATGAATTATGTTACCTAGAAGAAGCATGTAGAGTGAAAATAGCAGTGGACCTAAAACAGAACCCTGTGGAACACCAGCCCCACTTTTGCAGAACAGTCACCATTAAAATCTCAAAACTAATAACGATCATTCAAATAGGATCTGAGCCAAGAGAGGGCCGTTCCTTTAACTCCTACATTTTGTAATCTGTGAAGGAGAATACTATGATCAGTGGTGTCAAAAGCTGCACTGAGGTCACAAAACACAATCAAAAAGACGTAACCCTGATCAGAGGCCAGTATGAGGTCATTTACTACTTAACCAGTGCTGTCTCTGTGATGAGGCCTAAACCATGACTGATACCGTTCTTACCGTTCATGACTGATACTTATGACTGATCATGAATGTTATTCCTATGTACAGTAGATATGAGCATAGCTCCTGTGCTACAACCTTTTCTAGGATCTTGGAGATACAGTAAGTGGAGGTTTGATATTGGTCTTTAGTAAGACAGTTTACAGTGGGTGGGGGTTGTTACATGAGTTTAAAGAGATTAGGCACATTGTTGGTGCTAAGGGCAATATTGATTATTTTAAATAGAGTAAATGTATACATAATAGCTCTAGTACACAAATTGATGATTACTGTTACTATGGTAACGATACGATAGTATAATGAGCAGTTTATATATATATAAAAGAAGTATATTGATATACTGTAAAACTGTGGGGGTGATCCCCATAGAGAATTAATCAATCTGACCAATCAGAATTTGACAGATTCAACAAAATTGTGGGATAATAGTGCAGTTGGTTTTTATTGTCTTATAATGTAGAAAAAAGGTCATTTTAAAAAAGAAGATTAATTATATGCACTCTCTTATACAATCATACCTGAGTTACAGATAACAGAGAAGCTGCGCTCTGGTGCTAAATGTGCCATAAATCTCTTTTTGTTTGTCTCCTCCCACACAACTCTGCTCTGTTGTCCTGTAATGTTCAGTGTGCTGTGTATTTATTGTTGTGTGTATGATGATGATGTACAGTGTATACGAGCTCTGTTGAGGAATGAAACTTAAAAGATTTGTTTTTCAGGAGAGCCATCGCTGTCTCAGCCTACTGCGGACTCCTCAGGTAACGAATCTGCTGATGGAGACATCAATAAGATCTCGAGTGAGTGACTCACATCAGTACACTGTCACTACACATTAGGGGGAATCCTATTGCTAACCCCAGGCCTCATGGAGGAGAGTTACTGTAAACCCACTGTCCTGATGATTAATGAGAGATTTTGGAGAATAATGTTTATGGCAAAATGTATACTCTATTCGGTTATTAAATTAGTTTTTTTAAAACTGCAGACGTTTACACATTCATAATAAGAAACAGGAACTCACAAAACCTGGGCTTTTAGCGATGTTTTCCATCAACAGTCATAGGGACAGTGATAAAAGCAATCATCATTATACTTCTGAGGTTAGACCAGGACCATGAAGCTGAGGAACTATAACTCAGGAACTATAGTCCAGGAACCTAACTTTCAAAAATTATAGCTCAAGAACTTAAACCTCAAGAACTATAGCTCAGAAACTGCAGACCTCAAACCTCAGGAACTGTAGCTCAGAAACTCAAACCTCAAGAACTATAGCTCAGGAACTTTAACCATAGGATGTGTCTAAAGTCCTAAACCTCAGAAATTACAGCTCAGGAATCTAAGCTCCAGAAACTACAATCCAGGAAACTAAACTTCAGCAACTGTAAACAGGTAATTCCACTTATGGAAACTAAAGTCCGGGAACTTTTTTATAGCTCATGAATCTAAACCTGTGACTTGCTTTGCAATGTTATATAAAGTTTATCAACACATTGTAACCAATCGGAATGCAGCATTTAGCACTACTTTGATTATAAGTAAAATTTACATTGATACTAATGACACTCTCTCTCTCTCACTCTCTCTCACTCTCTCTCTCTCTCTGTCTCTGTCTCTCTCAGATGAACCTTGCGTTCATGATGAATCAATATTCTGTCAGATGGAGGTCTTGGCTCGGTACTGTTCTGACCCTGGGTATAATAAGCTGTGCTGTGAGTCCTGTAATAAGAAAATGGGAATGTCCACAGCAGCACCTGGTTCATACACGCCCTCCTCAGTGGAGCTTAACTCCTCCTCTAACCCCCACCCCTCCAGCGCTTACCCCTCCATCCTGCCGACCACGCCTCCTCTGCTGACTGATAAAGCTAATGCTAAAGATAGCCAAACACACTCCACTGTGCCAGGTCTGGTCACAGCTACAGCTACAGGTTCGACCCCTCACCACGATGGAGTTTCTTCTGAGTCTTCTCCACGTTCTGGTTCACCTCTACCTCCAGAGCTGAGTGCTAGTACTAGCAATATTATTAGCACTAGCACCAGTATTAGCACAAGCATTAGCATCACTGCCACCCATCTGCCTTCTCAGGACACGGAGAATACAGAACCTCAGGACAGCACTTTAACCCCAACAACTTTAGTCCCGAAAGGACCAGAGGAAGAGATGGACACCCAGAACAGGAACTTAACAGTGGTCACATGATCAGGAAGTGAGACGGTGTGTCACTGTGGTGCTGAGCGCGTGGTGCCGCTGAAACAGTCTCTTAGACTTATCGTTTTTGTTTTTTTAGTTTGTTCGTAAACCCTCTGTGCCAGTAATGGGTTACCTCAGACCTGCAGGGTGAAACTACACAGGTGTAAAACCACATTTCCCATAACCCTTTGCTGCATGGAAGTACACACTAAAAGGTGCTGTGATTTTTGTAACTACTTGGAATAACATGGTGAATTTCAGCGACCCTATCGCGCGAGTGTGTGATCAGAACTACTTGATTAATCCAGGATTATTCATTAGCACATGCAGCTAGAGTCAGGTCTAAAAGTCTGGACAGGAGCCGAGCACAAGCCCTGGAGCATGGGCCATGATCTTAACCCCTGCTGTGTGTGAGTGTTTAGAAGTGGGACTGTTGGTCATCTGATTTAGGAAAGATTTACTTTATTGTTTGTTTTTAAATGTTGTATAATTTAACAGGTGCATCAGCTCATAAATGATTGAACAAGATTAATCAAGTATCAGCTGTGTTTATTTGAATCATTAATAATCTCTGTGATGTACTCAGACTTTTGGACCTGACTGTTCATACTTCAGTTATATTAAGCGCATACGAGAGGCGTTCAAGTCAAACCGGGACTTGTGATTACATTTCTGCTGGAGGCGTAAAAGCGATTGCCACACCCCTGTACAGTCCGGACCTCGCTCCAAGACATTTCAACATGTTTGGGCCATTAAAGGAGTTCCTTGGAGGCCAGCGTTTCATATAGAGTTCCATATATAGTTTTATATAGAGAAATAAAGTGAGTTTTTACTTTCAGAACTGTTCTGTTATTGTGCACAGTTGAAAGTCCCACTTTCACTCGAACGCTCCTCATATTTAGTACTCATACAGGTGTACAGGTACGGTGAGTTGAAGCTGCAGCGCATTCTGTCATTTTGTTTCCTAAATCTCAGCTGGAGTTTGTGATTTTCCATTTTGCCTGTGAATTCAATTTAATGCATGTGTTGTTTTTTCTAAAACTCAAGTATTTGTAAAAGATAAAGCTAAAAAGTTGAATTAAAAAAGAAATAAAACTGTATATAGTGTAAATGTCAGTATTATTAGGAAGCTATGAATAAACATAACACGGTACAGTAGATCCTGCAATAACTATGAGGACCTGATGGCTGTGGTGTTAAACTTTAACCCTTGTTTATTATTGTATAGTTATTGTATATACATGAATCAGAACTTTAAATGTTAATATTTATTATGTTTTTAAAAATCGTAGGAAGATGAAATACATGTAAATACAGTACACATTAGAAAAAGTGGTGTAGTAGTGTGTCATTTATCTGCACTGAACATGATTCAGAATATTTATATTAATGACAGAATTTACACTCAAGTCAGAATGAGGTGATCCTCCGAATTCTGTGCACTTTAAGTTTGGCAGACTTTTATTATTTTTAATTTAAGGTAACCACAAAATGCCTTTTAAAGCCATTCAGCAGCAGGGACACTAACAATGGATAAGTTTGATGAAATGACATTGAGATAATGTTGAATGAACTACCCAAACACAGCGTCAAAACAACGTACAGTAATTGTAACCTTTAATTGGAGCATTTTGCAAAGTCACATCCGGTCGCTCAACATCCGAGCACAACCATACTGTACCATGAACTAGGTTTAGAACTGCAGTTGGAGTTTGAGACGGACAATAACCAACAGCTTCCCACACACAGCGTGTATCTCAGGTCACACATCTCTCAGCGTTGTAATGTTACCGCTCTGTTTTAATTCCTTTCAGAATATTACCGTGAGGTGCGTCTTAGCTCCCAAATTACTCTGCTGTAATATGATGTATGTGGTGCTTGATATTACTGTATGTGTACAGGTGACTTACATGTTTGTAAGCCGGATTTGTTCTTAAGTCCAACAGTGTGTCGTATATGCCTTTCACAGGAGTATACAATATTTAGCGTTCCTGACTAAATCTGTCCCCTTCCCCCACACTGGCATCATGTGGCCAAATACCATAACCTCATGTAAGCCTTTTTAAACCTGCTCTGTTTAGTGGAGTATTTTCCGAATTTAGGATTATTTACCATCAGGACAGATTTACAGGACAGACATTTTCTATAATCGTGCAGACGAACTCATGAGTCATCGTGAAGCCCCCCCCCCTCTCCCCCCCTCTCCGACACACACAAATAATATACCAGACTTTAGACATTTTATACTTTCACTTACACACTGAGAATATTGTATATAATATAAATATTGGTATCTGGTGAACTGCTGTGTCTATTTTTGTACAATACACACGAGCTACTTCTGTGATTTGTTCGCATTAGCGAATGTTTGTAAAACCGCAGTTCGTTCGCATCTGCAGAAATTCGTAACTCGAATGTTTGTAGATCGGGGACTACGTGTACGTCTACTTAGAAATTGGCTTCAATGTTGATAAAAAATAACAGCACGGTGAAAAAAGTTATACGTTGTGTTCGTCTGAGGTTGTATTTATAGAATACCGAGTCGCCCTACGATCAGATGATTTTTTGGTGGTTTTACACGAAAAAAATATTTTTATGAGGGGCCAAAACATTTACTCGAGTCTATAAAAGCCACAGAATGACAAATGCATTGTTTCTGAGTCTCAGCGAAGCGACAGACATTTATTGATGATTTCACTCCTTTGTGTTTGCTGGCCACTTCATCATTCGCCTCACGAGACAACTTTCTTCTAAACACTATGAATATTTTTTACAGCTATTGTGTTTGTAATGACGCCTGGGGTTTCAGCGTTCTTCTCTTTAGACTCTTTTCCCGGGGACGAGACGGTGATCTGGAACATGAACACAGTCTGATCTTATCTATACACAGATATGTTCATATGGTGCCGTGTTCTGAAGGATTAGTGTCCCCAGATGTGTGTGTTGATGGAGGATGTGTGTGTAGTGTATGGGATAAGTTATAGGGATGGGCGTGGCTTCGCACATACAAACTCATGGCTCTACACTGATGGTTTTTTTTTTGTTGTTGTTGAAGGAGGTGTGGCTATCCCTGAGCTTTATTAGGTCACATGACCATAAAAGGCTAAAGGCTGTACTTGGTGCAGGACCTCAGTACGTTCTGTATCCATTAGTTTGTTCCATCTTGGCAAATATAAACATTACAAACTAATGCGGTCATCATGAGTCTGATGAAGCAGCTGAAAGTAAGAATAAAATGTTCACACTGTGAGTGTATACGTACTGTTACAGCCAAGAAATTGATCATTTACCTGTAACAGCGTGTCCCTAAGGTTTATATCACTTACTGTATACACGTCAATTAACCAACAATTAATCATATAACGATACGGTCCATCCATTTATACCGAAATGCAGCCTCGGTTAGAATCAGGAGATCATGATGAGTGATGTGAGTGGAATTCAGCTCAGAGCAGTGTGTGTGTGTGTGTGAGTGTGTGTGTGTGTGTGTGTAATCTCTGACTGAAATGTTACACAAACGTCTGCTGAGAAGTTTCACTAGACTTTCAGTACCGGATTATAAAAGGTTCTTCAGGTCCAGTGTCTGCTAGAGTACACTCCCCTGTGACGGAAAGGTCTAAGAGTGACAGATGAAGAGAACCCGCCCCCTAACGCCCCACACTGTGATATTCTTCTTCTTGCCTCCTCAGGGGGTTTTTTATAGCCGAGCACAGTTTAGACCTGTTATTATGCAGAAATGTCAACCATAAAGAGATGATGAGGACGTCGGAGTCTGACGATTTGAGTTCTAGATCTCAGCTCGAGAGTTTAGATTGTAGGAGGAAATCTATCGATCACTCTGTCCATCATCAAATTATATTTTTAATTGTTATTTATAGTTAGATTTTTGTGGAATTTCTGAAAAACATCATCTTTCTTTGGTTTCTAAGGGCTTGATGCTAAATGTTCACTTTTATAATAATAAAATAAATGTCTAATCAAAGTCTTTAATATATTTACAGCTCATGATATTGAGTTCTCCACTTATTGAGTTACAGGGTTTTTCCTTTTAGCAAAATGTCGGCTCTGTGTAAATGTGTTTCTGTTTGAAATCATTAAATAAAAGATGATAAAATTATGACGAAAGCTTAAAAAAATATAAATAAATAATATATAAGTACATTTGTTAGTGTATATTACTTATATTACTTTATATAATCAGGAGCATTAGATCAACTTGATTTCATAAAAAAATTTTTTTATTAAGACCTGTTCACGGGGGTGCATCATCATCATCATCATCATCATCTTCTACTTCTTCTTCATCCCCTTATTATTAATATATTATGTTGGACAGTGGTGGAGGTTTGTGGTTCTGCCTTCAGGATTTGGATGGTGACTGTCAGGAAGATTTTAATCTGATCTGATTTCCATTAGGTGTGTGTGTGTGTGTGTGTGTGTGTGTGTGTGTGTGTGTGTGTGTGTTAGCAGGAGCTCATTTCCTGTCTATCTCCAGTCGTCTCCTTAAGTTCCTTGTGAAGTCGAGTTGAGCCTGAGGGAGCGCCTGATTCACCAACGATTTAGGAAGCCAGCCCTAAGGAGAGAAACACACACTCAATATGGGGACAGCTGAACTTCATCACCTGTCCATCACACGTCCATCACACGTCCTACACCTGTCCTACACCTGTCCATCAGTGGTTTATTAAGAACCTGTCACCTCTTCATGACTTGTTAGTTAAATACAGGTACAGAAATGGTACACCAGCTCTATCTGTCTCCTGTCTATCACCTGTCTATCTGCAGTCTATCACCTGTCTATCACCTTCTCACCACTCTATAATCTGTCTATCCATCTGTCAATCCCCAATGTATCTCTGTATATTGTCTGTCTCTCACCCATATCTCTCTTTCATCCATATTTTCCCCTTAACTTTTCTATTTTATTTTTCACTTTAGTATTATTACTTGGTCTTTCACATTTAAAGATTTATCTTGGTTTTATTTTTAAGTTAAAATAATGAACACTTTTAAGCTCCATCACAGTTTATTAGGACTAAGAGCACCTTTACGTCCATGTTGAGCAGCCAGGTGAGTTTGCTCTTTGCACTGCAGCCAGGTAAAGCCTGGATTATTATACACGTGGGACCATCTTCAGCTCTGTGACGACAACATACAGCATGGATATAAATGCAAATATATATTTATATATATATGTAAATTTTATTATTAGATTTTAGCAAAATATGTTAACAACAGAATGATAACATAAGTGAATTGTAAAGTAATTAATCATGATCCATCAAATGCAATAAAAATGCAACAAACTATATTATTGAATATTATTGAAGTTTTTAATGATAAGATTTAAATAATATACAAATAAACTGTAAATAAGCTGATAATCATGGATGGAATGTGATAATAAAGGTGATGTGTTTAGGTGTTGTGATTGGCTAATAAATTATGTTCGAGTGTATGAGCAAAAAGCCTTTGCGGTTGTCATGGATACCTGATGAATCCTGGCTGTGGTGGAAACGCCTCCAGGTGAGTCGCGGCTCCGCCCAGGTAAATACATCGCTTCGTCTTCAGTGAATGCCTGACACTCAGGAACTCCCGCTGACCAATAAGATTCCCCGCTTTTCCTGCCGAGACCTCATGTGTTACTATGGTTTCCTTCCCTATGCGTTTCAGGACCTGCGTGGCAAAAGGAAGGTTGTTTTTAAATAACCCATTATTTAATAATAATTAATTTTTCCCCCAAAATCTTTAGTTTAACAGAATTTCAAAGTGAATACTTTAAAGTGCCCCTAGATTCATGTTATTATATTGTAATGTTATAGTCTATGATGAGTGCATTGTGTGACGCACCCTGATGTGTGCGATGCTGGGGTTCCACTCCTCCATCTCCTCCACCTTCACAAACAGAAGCTCGTAAAGGTCCTCCGGTGTAGCGTCGAGTTCGGCCTCCAATCTGAACACCTTACGATTCCCCTCAACAACTTTACTGTAGATCACCTCACCATTGTCCTGTTCACACACACACACACAATGTTAGCTAGCATTGTACTCCTGTAAATAAATAAATGATTAGGGGAAAGCAAAGAGTGTATAGAATAACACATCTGTCATCTGTTCTCATCCTCCTGGACCTGTCAACTGCATTTGACACGGTGAACCACAAGGTTCTATTATCTACTCTTACAAGCCTTGGAATCTGTGAAACAGCGTGGCAATGGTTTGCTTCTTACCTTGAGGATAGGTCATATGAGGTCCCACAGGGCTCAGTACTTGGTCCTCTTATACCCGGCCTCTTGGTAAGGTCATATCATTGCATGGCTTTTCATACCATTGTTATGCAGATGACACGCAATTCATTCTCTCCTTTTCTCCCTCAGACACTCAGGTTTCCACCCAGATCTCAGCATGTCTGTCTCATCCTGGATGGCAGCCCATCAGCTGAAGCTCAAAACCAAACTGCTGAGTAAAAACCAAACTGCTGTTCATCCCCTGGTCAAGAACTTGTTATCTCCCTGGACAACACTCAGATCACTCCTTCAACCATCGCCCCTCAATCTTGGGGACAACTGGGGACAATCATTTGTCATTTTCTCCACACATTGCTAACCTTAGCTCCCTCTTGCCTCTTCTTTACAACATTAGACAAATCCGCACATTTCTTTCTTCTCAGGTGCTTGTTCAGTCCCTTGCTATTTCAAGACTGGATTACTACAACTCACTCCTGGCAGGCCTGACTCTGTCCACCATTTGTCCTCTGCAGCTGATTCAGAATGCAGCTGCGTGTCTCGTTTTCAAACTTGCCAAGTTCTCCCACACCACCCACTCCTCCGCTCCCTGCGCTGGATTCCTGTAACTGCCCACATCAAATTCAAACTTGATACTCGACTACAAAGCTACAAATGGCCCAGCACCCACTTACCTCTCTGCTCTAATCACACCACACACACCGCACTACGTTCCCTCCGACCCTCCAGCACAATGACGGAAAGCACTTTTTGTAAGTTGATCTGGATAAGAGTGTCTGCCGAATACCTAAATGTAAATATAGAGTTTGTAGAGTGTGTAGAGAGAGGGTTTAATGTGTGCGGAGTATGTAGAGTCTGCAGAGTGTGTACAGTGTGTGTAGGATAGTGTGTGGAGTGTTTAGAGTGTGTAGAGTGAGGGAAGGGTTTAGAGTGTGTGAAG
The DNA here is from genome assembly GCA_030522415.1 of Channallabes apus. Taxonomy (NCBI): domain Eukaryota; kingdom Metazoa; phylum Chordata; class Actinopteri; order Siluriformes; family Clariidae; genus Channallabes; species Channallabes apus. The sequence continues at coordinate 73,924,233 of CM060104.1, read as the reverse complement.
TGACCTGTGTGAATTCGGTCCTCCAGCCCTCAGTGTTCTGTGTGATGTCCAGAGCTTTGTGAAGAGCTTCATGTCCCTGCTGCTGTAGGTCTGTGTCCTCCACACCATCACACCATGAATCTGTCTGCTCCGTCTCTGTGAACCAGGATATAGAAAATTCACCACACACACACTCAGATACTGTTCTCTGATCAGAGCTTTAACACTGTTCCCTCACACTGATCCATCAAAATTACCCCTCACACTGATCCCACACACTGATCCCACACACTCACCCTCAGTGATGTTTCTCCAGCTCCACGCCGAGCCCCAGCTACTGCTCCTGACAGAGAGCTTCCTTTGTTTCTTCATGAGAGCAATTTCCTGCCCTAAAGCTGCCATGGCCTTACGCTGCAGACCTGACACACACACACACACACGTTGCATTTCACACAGACATTCCGTAATTTAGATGGATAATGTACAACAAGTGCAAAAGTTTATGCACCCCATGGATTTGTCAAAATAAATAACTACAAATAAAAATAATTCCAGGAAAATAAATAAATAAAATGTTGCAAAAATAAAACATATGCAACAACCACTGACATTATTATTATTATTATTATTATTATTATTAAGACCATTATTAAGATTTTGCTTCTGGTCGATTTTTTGTGTGTTATTATTATGAACAAAAGATTAAAATAAAATATTGTAACAGTAACACATGTGTAACTGATAATCAGTTAGATTTTTAGTCCAGTGCTTTACATAAAAGCAAAGGATTGCTGCAAAGAAATAGCAAAAGATTTTAGTCAAGCAATAAGTGAATAAATAAAAAGAAGTGAAATGTGTGAGGATGTGCTGTGAAGCTGAGATGTTACCTGTCACACTCCGGAGATGTTGGTATGAAATGCCACAGCACAGCTTGGCCACGGCCAACAGCATGATGCTGGTGGTGTGCGTGTGTGTGTGTGTGTGTGTGAGAGGCGGATGGCAGAGCGAGGACGACACCCGGCAGGGTTTTATACGGCCAAATGAAGGCCAGAATCTCAGATAAGACAAATTTCATCAAGGACACACTCGAGAGATGAAGAGGGATGTTGAGCAGGTCATGTTCTCATCTTCAGCTTTGTTCTGGAAACTTCTGTGTGTTTGCTAATTTATTTGTTAGTTTACTGATATTCATTCATTCATTCATTCATCTTCTATGCTTTATCCTGTATTTAGGGTCGCGGGGACTCAGGGCACGAGGCGGGGTACACACTGGACAGGGTGCCAATCCATCGCAGGGCACACACACATACACACACTCACACACCCAATCACACACTACGGGCAATTTAGGAACGCCAATTAGCCTAACCTGCATATCTTTGGACTGTGGGAGGAAACCGGAGTACCCGGAGGAAACCCACCAAGCACGGGGAGAACATGCAAACTCCATGCACACAGAGACGGGAATCGAACCCGGACCCTGGAGGTGCAAGGCGACAGTGCTATCCACTACACCACCGCGCCTCCCAGTTTACTGATATGTCATTCTTATTTTAGCATTGTTTCATATTGACATTGAAATAAATAGAGTATAATAGAGTGATATAGATATTAGGGTGTGTAATAAACAGAATAAATTGGCTGTGTTTAATTTCCATTGTTTCTGACTGGAGAAATTGAGAACTGTACTGAGGAGATGGGGGCACTGTACTGAGGGGGTAACTGTATTGGGGTGGCTGTACTGGGGTAACTGTACAGGAGAGATGGGGGGACTGTACTGGGGGGGAGTAACTGTACTGGGGGAATTGGGTAACTGTACTGGTGGGGCTGTACTGGGGGGTAACTGTACTGGTGGGGCTGTACTGGGGGGTAACTGTATTGGGGGAATTGGGTAACTGTACTGGTGGGGCTGTACTGGGGGGTAACTGTACTGGTGGGGCTGTACTGGGGGGTAACTGTATTGGGGGAATTGGGTAACTGTACTGGTGGGGCTGTACTGGGGGGTAACTGTACTGGTGGTGGCTGTACTGGAGGGTAACTGTACTGGGGGGGGAGTAACTGTAGTGGGGGAATTGGGTAACTGTACTGGTGGGGCTGTACTGGGGGTAACTGTACTGGGGAGGCTGTACTGGCGGGTAACTGTACTGGAGAGATGGGGGGACTGTACTGGGGGGGGGGGGGGTAACTGTACTGCGGGGGCTGTACTGGGGGGTAATTGTACTGGAGAGATTGGGGGACTGTATCTGGGGGGTAACTGTACTGGGGGAATGGGGTAACTGTACTGGGGGGGCTGTACTGGGGGGTAACTGTACCGGAGAGATGGGAGGACTGTACTGGGGGAATGGGGTAACTGTACTGGGGGGCTGTACTGGGGGGTAACTGTACTGGGGGGTAACTGTACTGGAGAGATGGGGGGACTGTACTGGGGGGGAGTAACTGTACTGGGGGAATGGGGTAACTGTACTGGGGGGGCTGTACTGGGGGGTAACTGTACCGGAGAGATGGGAGGACTGTACTGGGGGAATGGGGCAACTGTACTGGTGGGTAACTGTACTGGAGAGATTGGGGGACTGTACTGGGGGGGGTAACTGTACTGGGGGAATGGGGTAACTGTACTGGGGGGGGCTGTACTGGGGGGTAACTGTACCGGAGAGATGGGAGGACTGTACTGGGGGAATGAGGTAACTGTACTGGGGGGGTAACTGTACTGGGGGGTAACTGTACTGGAGAGATGGGGGGCTGTACTGGGGGGTAACTGTACTGGGGGGTAACTGTATTGGGGTGGCTGTACTGGGGTAACTGTACAGGAGAGATGGGGGGACTGTACTGGGGGGGAGTAACTGTACTGGGGGAATTGGGTAACTGTACTAGTGGGGTTGTAATGGGGGGGGGTAACTGTACTGGGGGGCTGTACTGGCGGGTAACTGTACTGGAGAGATGGGGGGACTGTACTGGGGGGGGGGGTGTACTGGGGGGTAATTGTACTGGAGAGATTGGGGGACTGTATCTGGGGGTAACTGTACTGGGGGTAACTGTACTGGAGAGATGGGGGGACTGTACTGGGGGGGTAACTGTACTGGGGGAATGGGGCAACTGTACTGGTGGGTAACTGTACTGGAGAGATTGGGGGACTGTACTGGGGGGGGTAACTGTACTGGGGGAATGGGGTAACTGTACTGGGGGGGGCTGTACTGGGGGGTAACTGTACCGGAGAGATGGGAGGACTGTACTGGGGGAATGAGGTAACTGTACTGGGGGGGTAACTGTACTGGGGGGTAACTGTACTGGAGAGATGGGGGGCTGTAACTGTACTGGGGGGTAACTGTACTGGAGAGATGGGGGGACTGTACTGGGAGGGCTGTACTGGGGGGTAACTGTACGGGGACTCATTGAGTACTGTACTGAGATGGGAACATGTATTGAGGGGTGGTATTGATACATCACTTGATTTACTTTATCACTTATTTAGTTTATATGGATTTATTCATGCTAGTGAGATTATAGAGCAGCGTTGCTTGTACAGGTCTGGCTCATCCACTTGTAGTGTCGCTTAAGTTCCCACGTTTTGCTCTGGTGCCTACAGACTCATTTACGATTATGATTAGCCTTGGGTCTTCGTGCAGTAAGAGCCTGGATTATTTTACCTCACCTGTACATTGTAATGAGACAACCGATAGTGGATCTGCATGTCAGCATGGTGTACATTTCCTAACCTGTAGGTCTGCAGGAACTCATTCAAGTTTAAATGGTAACCAGACTCACCATACTCATTCAAGTCATGGTGGTGGATGATGTGCAGAGGAAATGTGAATTACATGAATAGTGGTAAATCTCTAGCAGCTATAAGTTTAGAAGAAGGTCTTTGTTTGTCAAATACAGTACAGAGGAATTCTTTTCTTCATCTATCCCAGCCTTTTTTAAATAGAGCTCAGAGCTCAGGGTACAGCGCCCCCTGGTGTACTGAAAGTATTGTTCAATAGCACAACAGTGACATCTTAGAAATGGCAGCACTGGAACCCCGGTTTTTGTTGACCCTGGAGTTCTACTGGGTACCTATAAGTGTACTTCTCTCTGCAGGGTTTTGAAGCTATGATCACGCCGATCATCTCTCCCACATCCTGACGCCCAGCTCAGCATTAAGCTCTGCATTAGGGGCATGTACAGTAGGTACGAGGATAATTATCAGTGAACCTGGTGACTGTTGTGAAAGTGCATGTTGTGGTAGAGAGTGTTGAAATAAGCAGAACCGCATGCTCAGCTCTCTGACTGAATCATTACTGTATGGTGATTCTCAGTGGTGTGAGGTGTGAGGTGAAGGACATAGTGGAGGTGAGATGGAGGTCAGGGATGATACGAGATTGAGGTCACAGATTATGTAACAAATCTCCACTCAGCTCTGTGTGCGGCTTTCAAACGAACAACTGCTCCATTCTGTCGCACACACAGAACCCATCCTGACCTCACGCGGAACCTCAGCAATGCACAGGGACGGGGTCCGCCTACTGTACCTGACCTGTAACCACACACTCACACAGACCCTGAGGGCTCCCACTACACTGTGCATGTAACATCTACTGATAAATTATAAATACTCTTATTTAACTAGTTATTTAACTCCCCCGATTTCCTTTTATACATTTCCCAACTTGCATAAATCCAGAGCAATAATTAATCTATGCCTGAGAGACAGGATCATGCCCCAGTGAGACGTACCATCAAACCCATATAGCGTCTGGACTGGTTCCCACAGAGGTTGCTGCTGGAAGGCATGACTTTCATCTCAAGTAAGTAGTAAATCCATGTGCTCGCACTTATCTTATTTGTTTAAACTTTGTTTCGTCACTAGCTCACCTCCATCACTGCCTTATGCAGGGGCAGTACTCTTGGTTCGGTTGTTTTCTGGAAATATTTTTTTCTTGCTTATTTTGTCATCTCAGTTTATGAAGTATTTTGGCATGGATTCTGGTTTTAGTGCAGATGCAGATGATACAACCAAAGTCTCCAGAATAAATCTGTTTTTTATGGTCTCAGAACCTGGACTTTGGACCACTTCAGGCAGAAGAACTGCTCCACCAGTTCCTGGTTTAAATATGAGCTGAAAACCTTTTTGTTCTCACTTTCACTTTTTCACCTCACCTGTACAGTGTCCTGGGGTTTGAGAATGGCACTATATAAATTCAATTTTCATATTTCATATGTTTTTTTCCATCTCTGAAGGATTGCCGTGGCAGAGTTGGAGGTGAGTGCATTGATGTAGCGATGTACAGAGCTAGGTAAATGCAGAAAACATCTAAGCAGATGTTTATGAGCAACCTATTTACACTCACTCACTCACTCACTCATCTTCTATACCACTTTATCCTGTATTCAGGGTCGCAGGGGCGGAGCCTATCCCAGAAGGCTTAGGGCACGAGGCGGGGTACACAATGCATCGCAGGGCACACACACACATACACTCACTCACACAATCATTCACACACTACGGGCAATTTGGGAACGCCAATCAACCTAACCTACATGTCTTTAGACTGATGGAGGAAACCGGAGAACCCGGAGGAAACCCACCAAGCACAGGGAGAACATGCAAACTCCACACACACAGAGACGGGAATCGAGGCTGGCCGGGCATCGAACCCGGACCCTGTAGGTGCAAGGCGACAGTGCTAACCACTACACCACCGCGCTGCCCAACCTATTTACAGTCTATAATAAAACTTAAATATGAGACTATGGCTTTATGCATAAGGATGAGGAAGTTTTATGTAAAGGATGTGCAGTAGGTATTATTTATTCTCCACAAAAAATATAGAAGATGCAACAGAAATAAAAAAAATCTAGTTCATGCTTTTCTTACCTCTAGACTGGATTACTGTACGCCTCTGACTCACTGCCTCGTGTGGTCTAATTGAGATGTGTGTGGTGACTGGGGACGGTTACACTCAATGTCCTCACAGCTGACTGCAGTCACTTGATAGTTCAGGACTGGAATTTCTACTAACAATTTTGTACCTGAGCCTCCAATAACGAACTTCTCCACATCTCCTGTTATACTGAACTTCCAGCCTCCTAACACACAGTATGACTGCAGATCAATTCATTTTAATTTTATTTGCATAGCACTTTAAGGGTCACAAGGGTCATTGTAGCAAAACAGCTTCACACAATCAAAAGGAAATCATGGAAGTTTGTAGAGTATGAGATGTGAGTGTGTGTGAATGAGAATGATCAGATCGTTCCTGGTGATCGAGCCGAGGGCGACGGTGCTGAGGGAAAAACTCCCTGAGATGGTAATAAGAGGAAACCTTGAGAGGAACCAGACTCAACAGGGAACCCCTTATTATAATTTCACACTGTTTAAAATGTATTTTCATATTATTTATCCTTTGCAGTCAGTGACTTCCTGGAGTCTGGAGACCACGGACCTGACGAAATGCTGAGTGTCCTCCCTCGAGATGCTTTGCCAGGCCTTTACTGCAGCTGCCTTCAGCTGCTGCTTGTTCCTGGGTCTTTCTGTCTTCAGTCTTGTCTAAGTGAAAAGCTGCTCCATTGGGCTGAGATCAGGTGACTTGGTCAGTGCCACACATGGCCAGTGAAGAATATCGCATTTCTTTGTCTTGGGTAGCTTTGACTGTATGTTTTGGGTTATTGTCCATGTCCAGTATGAAGCGGCACTCTATCAGCTTTGCAGAATTTGAGCATAGAGTCTCACTCTGTACACTTCCGAGTTCATCCTGATCGTTTACTGAGCAGTCAGGTCATCAATAAACACCAGTGACCCAGCTCTACTGGACGTCATACACACTTACACCAAAACACTGACTCCACCAGGTCTGACAGACGATCAGGTGCTTTGGATCATGAGCTGTTCCTTTCTTTGTCCACACTTTTCTCTTCCCATAATTCTGGTATCTTGGTTCCATCAGTCCAAAGAATCTGACAAGGTTTACTGGTAAGGTCTAATCTGTCCGTTCTGTTCTTGAGCAGTTCCCAGTGTTTTGCACCTTGTTGTGAAACATCGATATTTATTTATTTATTTAAAGCCGTCTCTTGACTGTAGACTTTAACAATGACACACCCACGTCCTCACGAGTGTTGTGATGTTGTGAAAGGGTTCTTCTTCACCATGGACAGAATTCTGTCGTCTTCCAGGCCATTTGCTGTTGCTGAGCTCGCTAGTTAATTCCTTCTTTTAACAATGTTCCAGATAGTTTTATTGGCCACTCCCAATATTTTTGCTCGCTCTCTAATGATGTCCCCTTTCACTTGCATACACACTTCTCTGGACCAGAGTTAGAATGAACAGCTACCAAATGCCAATCAGAACCACCCGGGTTTTTATCTGCTGGATAATTCAAGGAGTAATGAGGGAACAGGACATCCCTGGCCATGCAACTATTTGTCATCTGTTTTGTCCATTATTTATGAGCTACCCAAGGTGTGTGTGTGTGTGTGTGTGTGTGTGTGTACGAAAATTCCTATCATAGTTAATACCACATTCTGACTTTGACTTCAATCACATCGAGTGCTTCATTTCAAATTTACTGTGACTCTCATCTTTGACCCGTTAAACCTCTAACTATTATAAGTATGATAATGTGCGGCGTGTCTCAGTGACTATCCTTCTGCATCTAAACTCTTATATTCTAATTCCTTAATAACTGAACATCACTGGACATAAACACTGAATGCAAATTTAACAAACTCAACAACTTGGCTCAAGCTAGCGTACCTCATCATGCTTCTTTAGATTTGATGGCTTGTGTATGAAGGCCAATAAAACCCCCACAAGGACACGACTTGATTCGACCCCAGAACCCTGAAGTTACCGGAGCTGATATTCTAAAGTGTAATAAGTGTAAATATACAGTAACTCTGGTGAGTTTCTCAGGACCGTCCACCACCTCCAGGGTTTATTCTCATCACCTTCTGACTACAGAGTTTAACACACACTTACTCTCACCCCCTGGTAATCACACTAACTGACGCTCGCTAACAAATCATAATGTGTTGATAAACACGACTCTATCACAGATGTGCTGATGTTCATCACTGCAGCAGGACCTCAGATGTCATTTTGCTTAAATATGAATTTAAAAAGGAAAGTCCAGAGCGTCTAGACGGGTTCCCACAGAGGTGGCTGCTGGAAATCATGACTTTCATCTCAAGTAAGCAAATAGAAATACATGTTTAAATGCATATCTGTTTAACCTTTATTTCCTCACTAGTTCACCTCCATCACTGCCGTCACACCAGGTGAATTTACTCGTCTTGTTTTATTCCTCACGTCACACTGGAACTGGAGTAACTCTTCTTTATTAAAGCATTCATTCTACTTTGTTTACATTTATTTTATTATATTATAGCGGTTATAAATGCTTCATCAGCAGCCTTTCTATTTATTAATTCACACACACACACACACACACACACACACACACACACACACACACAGTTTATCCTCCTGAGTTTTGCGGTATGCAGTGTGTTCGTGAGCATTTGGCACAAGAGTTAAAAATGTAAGATAAGAACGCACGGCCTTCATCACACAAGTGGACCCACACACACACACACACACATACTGCACACTGCATACACACACACACACGCACGCACGCACGCACGCACGCACACACATGATGTGATTTTTTTCTTATTCATGTTATTTATTTTACAGAAAAGAATAAGTGAATCAGCATTAAGTCATGTGCAACCAAATCATTAGCACCACTTAGTTTACTTAAACACATTCACTACATAGGTGCCCTACTGTCCTAGTGAACAAGGGGATATGATTATAGCTATAGATTATAGTGGATTATATAGAAGTGTTAAAGGTGAGGAGTGATCACTGGTTCATATCTACTTCAAAAACTGTTAGTAATTGTGTGTGTGTGTGTGTGTGTGTGTGTGTGTGTGTGTGTGTGTGTGTGTGTGTGTGTGTGTGTGTGTGTGTTAGTGACTCTGTTCTTCTTGGCTTGCAGAATTGTTGAGGTTTTCGTTCTTGTCTGGTCGAACACGAAAGACTTCAGCATCTCCGATCCGCTCTGTAGGACACACACACACACACACACACACACACACACACACACACACACACACACACACACACACACACACACACACACACAAAGTGAAAGAGATGACAGGGATGACTGGACTTCCTCTCCCTGATGAATGATTATTATTACCCTCTGCAGGGTGTCGGTCGTGACTCAGGTGTGATTAGTGAAAAGCCTGGAGTGCAGAGCGACGCGCGTCTCCACACCTGAGGTTCACAATGTTCTATGCAGAACTGAGTGCTGAGGGACAGGGACGGGTTCTGGATCACATCTATCCATCACATTCCTCAATCTCGACATCTTTATTCTCATGATGAAAACGCCTGTGCTTGTGGATCTTGCTTAGAAATGGCTTCTTCTTTGCACTGTAGAGTTTCAGCTGGCGACGGCGGATGGCACGGTGGATTGTGTTCACTGACGATGGTTTCTGGAAGTATTCCTGAGCCCATTCTGTGATTTCCTTTACAGTAGCATTCCTGTTTGTGGTGCAGTGTCGTTTAAGGGCCCGGAGATCACGGGCATCCAGTATGGTTTTACGCCCTTGACCCTTACGCACAGAGATTGTTCCAGATTCTCTGAATCTTCGGATGATATTATGCACAGTTGATGATGATAACTGCAAAGTCTTTGCAATTTTTCGCTGGGTGACACCTTTCTGATATTGCTCCACTATCTTTCTGCGCAACATTGTGGGAATTGGTGATCCTCTACCCATCTTGGCTTCTGAGAGACACTGCCACTCTGAGAAGCTCTTTTTATACCCAATCATGTTGCCAATTAACCTAATTACTGTTAATTGGTCTTCCAGCTCTTCGTTATGCTCAAATTTACTTTTTCCAGCCTCTTATTGCTACTTGTCCCAACTTTTTTGGGATTTGTTGACAACGTGAAATTTGGAATCAACATATTTTTCCCTTAAAATGATACATTTTCTCAGATTAAACTTTTGTTCCGTGATTTATGTTCTATTCTGAATAAAATATTGACATTTGCCATCTCCACATCATGGCATTCAGTTTTTATTCACAATTTGTTTAGTGTCCCAACTTTTTTGGAATCCGGTTTGTATTTCTTTATGTTTTATTTTTGTCAGTTCCCCTACTTCCCCCAAGAGGCTCAGCCTTTGCCAGGCCACAGTTGTAAATAAGAAACCTGTTCTTAATCTGTCTCGCCTGGTTAAATAAAGGTAAATAAATAAAATAAATAGAATTAACACCAATCACATCCAACCATCCATCACAACTATCCGTCATATGCGTCCATCACATCTCCATTACATCCACCCATTTATTGCTTTAACATCCATCAAATTTCATTAATGCATCAATTATAATTATTCATTTAACATCCATTAATCACATGAATCACATTTGTATTAGTTATATTCTTTATCTTCTATCTACTATTACACACGCACACACACACTCACACACACACACACACACACACACACACACAGCAGGTACCTGGTTTCTCTTTAACTGCTTTCTCTTTCTCCGTCTCTTCAGCTGAACACACACTGCAGGAACAGAGGCAGACACATTAGTGTGTGTGTGTGTGTGTGTGTGTGTGTGTGTGTGTGTGTGTGTGTGTGTGTGTGTGTTGGCTAATGCACTAATGAGAGCTTTTACTCTAAAGTGACTTTATCACCCTGATTGTTCATGGTACCCCCCCCCCCCCGCCCCCCCACACACACACACACTCAACTCTGGATCATGCCATGTTCTCTCTGCTGATGAAGACGGAGTGTTTAATTGGAGATTAATGTGATCATTACTGTTAGCTGAAATCATCATTTTAGTCTTTTTATGTTTATTATTTATTCATCTTGACGTCTGATGAAGGACCTGCTGCATAATGCGACTCTGAACACCAGGAACTTTCCTCATGTCCACACTGACGAAGGTTTGGACAGAATAAAGAGACCAGAACAATTCATGGTGTTCATCAAGCAGGTAGACATTCAACCCTGAGTGAAACACTATGGGGACATAATTTGGGATGCGGACAATGGATAAAGATGAAATAGTCGGATAATATCCTGGTATTGAACTCTATCCTGGTGTTGAAGTCTAACCCGGTGTTGAACTCTATCCCGGTATTGAACTCTAACTCTGTATATTGAACTCTAACTCGGTATTGAATATCCTGGTATTGAACTCTAACCCGGTACTGAATATCCTGGTATTGAACTCTAACCCGGTATTGAATATCCTGGTATTGAACTCTAACCCGGTATTGAACTCTAACCCGGTATTGAATATCCTGGTATTGAACTCTAACCCGGTATTGAACTCTAACCCGGTATTGAATATCCTGGTATTGAACTCTAACCCGGTATTGAATATCCTGGTATTGAACTCTAACCCGGTATTGAATATCCTGGTATTGAACTCTAACTCGGTATTGAATATCCTGGTATTGAACTCTAACCCGGTATTGAATATCCTGGTATTGAACTCTAACCCGGTATTGAATATCCCGGTATTGAACTCTAACCCGGTATTGAATATCCTGGTATTGAACTCTAACCCGGTATTGAACTCTAACCCGGTATTGCATATCCTGGTATTGAACTCTAACTCAGTATATTGAACTCTAACCCGGTATTGAATATCCTGGTATTGAACTCTAACCCGGTATTGAACTCTAACCCGGTATTGAATATCCTGGTATTGAACTCTAACCCGGTATTGAATATCCTGGTATTGAACTCTAACCCGGTATTGAATATCCTGGTATTGAACTCTAACCCGGAATTGAATATCCTGGTATTGAACTCTAACCCGGTATTGAACTCTAACCCGGTATTGCATATCCTGGTATTGAACTCTAACTCAGTATATTGAACTCTATCCCGTATTGAATATCCTGGTATTGAACTCTAACTCGGTATTGAATATCCTGGTATTGAACTCTAACCCGGTATTGAATATCCTGGTATTGAACTCTAACCCGGTATTGAATATCCTGGTATTGAACTCTAACTCGGTATTGAATATCCTGGTATTGAACTCTAACCCGGTATTGAATATCCTGGTATTGAACTCTAACCCGGTATTGAATATCCCGGTATTGAACTCTAACCCGGTATTGAATATCCTGGTATTGAACTCTAACCCGGTATTGAACTCTAACCCGGTATTGCATATCCTGGTATTGAACTCTAACTCAGTATATTGAACTCTAACCCGGTATTGCATATCCTGGTATTGAACTCTAACCCGGTATTGAACTCTAACCCGGTATTGAATATCCTGGTATTGAACTCTAACCCGGTATTGAATATCCTGGTATTGAACTCTAACCCGGTATTGAATATCCTGGTATTGAACTCTAACCCGGTATTGAACTCTAACCCGGTATTGAATATCCTGGTATTGAACTCTAACTCAGTATATTGAACTCTAACCCGGTATTGAATATCCTGGTATTGAACTCTAACCCGGTATTGAACTCTAACCCGGTATTGAATATCCTGGTATTGAACTCTAACCCGGTATTGAACTCTAACCCGGTATTGAATATCCTGGTATTGAACTCTAACCCGGTATTGAATATCCTGGTATTGAACTCTAACCCCGTATTGAACTCTATCCCGTGTTGAGGTTGAGGTGCAGTTTGGGAAGTCTCACCTCCTCATGCGGCGTTTGCGGCGTGTCTGAAGCGGAGCCTCGGTTTGACCCGTGATGGGGAACTGTGGCTGCTGAAGGAGAGCTGAGGAGTCACACATGGCCTGCTGGAGCATCCCAAGAACGAGCTGTTTCTCTGAAACACACACGCGCATCAAAAACACAAACAATCCACATAGACTATGAATGTGCTGCAGCTTCTATTAGGGTTGCCAAATAACTCCAATAATTACATTTGAAGACATTTAGAAAGTATTTAAATATTAACTGTAATGTGAAATAGCATGAATTAAATGAGGAAACTTTAGCTGACCTGAAAATTTTATGATGTCATAAAAACGCACAGGGCTTTTCTGGGGTTCAGGAATCAATGTATCCTGACATTTACTGTGATTATTAGTAGAGATGTTCTGATACCATTTTTCCCTTCCGATACCGATTCCGATACTTCGACTCAGGGTATCGGCCGATACCGAGTACTGATCCGATACCTGGGTGTGTATCTGTACAGTGTGTCTATATACTGTATGTATGTGTATATAGCATTTCTTTTTTAAGTAAAATACTACTAGCCCTGTGTAACGGGTTCGACCCTAAGTGCTCGGGCGACACCATGAAACACGGACACGAGGCCTTACAGGGAAAAGGGTAATTTATTTAGAAAAATGGGGAAGGAAAGGGTTAAAGGCTCTCTGCGGCCTTTTCCACTTCGGCGGCAGGGATGCGAAGGCGGGCTCTATGCGGAAGTGAAGGTGCCGCGGGAGCTCGCGCAGCTCGTTCACGCGCTCCTCTCGCGGAGATCAAAGGCACCCCCTTTTTAAAGTCTCTGTGGCGCATCACATCGCCCCGCTCTTGTGCCACTGTCTCTCATAAAATCCACCGCGTCGCAAAGTCCAGCTTCCCAACAGTCAGACCCCGAGCTACACTCCCCGCTGTGTTTTATAGCGCCGGGATCATTAGTGGCGATAGCTCATGGGCCGTTGCCTGATTCTGCGGCCCTGCTCCTTCACATACCTAAAGGAGGGGGAGGCCGCCTAACTAGTGAGCGAGGAGCGATATCAATTTGGGCGCACGCCCATCACAGGCGCACGCCGTGACACTCTGTAAGTAAGCTAAGCTAGCAAAGCTAGCAGGCATAAATAGGTTATGTTTAGGAAAATGGTATCGGATCGGTACGTGGACTCAAATACTCGCCGATTCCGATGCCAGATTTTTTTGTGGTATCGGTAGCATTTCCGATACCAATATCGGAATCGGAACAACCCTAATTATTAGCATCGTATCATGGGTGCAGCTTGAGGATAGGGGTGATGGGACAGACGGGAGGGGGTGATGGGACAGACGGGAGGGGGAGATGGGGCATTGGAGCTGGCAGCACTGGAACAGCACTCTCTAGCACTCTCTTTGTTTTTAGGAACTGCAGCTCTCTGTTGCGGACACAGATGAGAAAAGTGTGCTGGTGTGCTAATGGAGCAATTTGGAACTGCACTCCTATCGATTCACCTGGAGAACCTTTGCTCCTCTCAAAACAAAATGGACAAGTGCAGTAAGACTTTGGCATGTTCCTCTGCCCCCTGTTTCCCTGAAGTCCGGGTCAGTGAGTTCATCCCTTATTGGGTGGATTAGGGCTTTCTGGAGATCCTCCTGTGGTCATGCTGGCAAGATGGTAAAATGGTATTCCCACTGCACCCTAGTGACAGGACACGCTTCTTACAAAAAAGTCTCAAGCCATTTATGGAACATGTATCATCCATCCATCGATCCACCCATTTAATATCTACTCCACCTTTGTGTAGGCCAACAGGAAGCCTGGAGCCTATCTCAGGGAACGTAGGGCACAAAGCGGTGCACTCCCTGGTATAACCTGAATGGGGTGCCAACTTCTCACAGTTTCGCACCCTTTCACACACTACATGCAATCTGAAAACACCAATCAGCCTACAGCACAGGTCTTTGAACTTTGGGAGGAAACCTGGAAGAAACCCACAATGCACGGGGAGAACACGCACAAAATGCACACACAAACTCCAACTGTGTGACTCACACACTCTGGGAGGTGAAAGCAGATTTTACTCAGACAGGATGTACAGTTCACTACCTGGAGTTATAGTCTGTAATCTGCTGTAATCAGGTAATAATCACATTACACACGTCTACACATACACTAATCCCATCTGAATAAGTCTCATTAACTTTCAGTATGAACAAAGTGAAAAATAGCAAAATGACAGAGAATAAAATCTAATTAAAAGCTTAATTAAAACTCATTAAATCTAATTAAATATAATTAAGTGTATAAGTGAATACAGTATTATATAATTTGTTTTTCCTCTCTATTAGTTAAAGTTAAAATAATAATTTTTTCACCTGGATCTCCAGCCAGAAGAAGCCACTGCTGCACCAGAGACAGCGAGTCCGTCTGCAGGATCTGACACAACAGCTCCAACACCTACAACAAGCGTAATCTCAACTCACACACGAGCAGGACTAAAGTTCGACAGCAATGTTTGATCACCATCATCATCATTATCATCATCATTATTATCATTATTGCTATTATTACTTTTCCTTTCTATTTAAGACTTGAGACCTCATGGATCGAGCAGATGAGTTTAAATAACATTCATGAGGATCCATGTTCTCTCATGTTAGAATGTGTAAAATCACAGTGAGTTAATTATTTGTCTTTAATGTTTTGGTATTATTTACGTCAAAACTATTTCTCAGATATAATTAGATGAATCTAAATCTGCATCGCGTTCAGCTCCATCAGTTCAGGTAATTGATTAGGAAAGCTTTCGTGCTGAATATTCCCTTTGCTGATTGCGAATTGTCAAATTGATTCTCTGTCTGTGATTAAACAAACTCAAAAACAAAACCTGCCTGAAGTGTGTGCAGGACAGAAAACATCCTTGTAAAATTTATTCTTTTACTTCCGAATTACTTATAATTCAGAAATACAGTTAAAGAGAAAAGGTGAAGAACTCTTTACTATGTATTTAGAACTCATACCTACAGTGCTGGAATGCTGTGTGTTCAGGTGTGTTCAGGTGTGTTAATGTGTTCAGGTGTGTTCAGGTGTGTTTGAGTATGCTGATAAGTGTTCACGTTTTGTTGAGGTGTGTCCAGATGTGTGCAGGTGTGTTACCCTGAGTTCCTGCCCCTCCAGGCTGGTGGTTCCTGGTTGCATCTGTGAAGCCTGAGGTCTGTAAGTTCCTGGACGTGTGTTTGGAGTTTGGAGGTCACGGCGTTTGGTTCTCCAGGATGTTGGAGGAATGATGCGACCCGTTTCAGACGAGTACTGGGTCTTCCTACGCATCGGCTCCTCCTCTCTGATGATCTACACAAAAATACATTTATCTGAATTCAAGGAACCTGGGAGAAAAAAATCATCCAGAGCGTTCAAACTGTGTGACACAGTAATGGTCCTGTTCTGGCGTGAGTTCTGCTGTTCTGAGGAGGAGCCAGGGTCTAATTGTGTTTTGTGTTCATGCAGCACTTTATAAGAAAATAACCCCATTTTCTCATTACATCACTGGATAAGAAGGAGAATTTTCCCTGTGCATAAAGTTAGAAGAAAGTGGATCAACATGTGATTGACAATTAAACATTAAGAAGACAGCAAGACAGTGACAGCAGCAGAAGAATACAATCTCTCAGATCTCTCATAATGTACACAGACAGAGCTGGAATATTAACCAGCTCAATGCCTTCAGTAAACCTCCTAAAGGATATTACATTAATAATAGAAAAGCTGATATTCCTCATAGTTCCTGAGGGCAAAGCTGTGAAATGGAGCAGAGATGTCTGAGAATATGTGCAGACATCAGACCTCATTTGATCTTCCAAAGGTGACTCAGTTTAACCCTAATTATTGCCTTTAGCTGCAGGATGAGAAAAGAGTCCAGAATGCAGCAGCGAGAGTCCTCACTAGAACCAGAAGATACGAGCACATCACCCCTATCTTATCCACACTGCATTGGCTCCCTAAACATTGAGTTTAAAATACTACCATTGACATACCTGAGTGAACTGCTATATTTTTGTGATCTACAATGCCTACTTTGATTAAAAGATGCCGGCTGTTTGTTGGTACCTTATATTATAAAAACTACAGCAGGGGGCAGAGCTTTTTATTTCCAATAAAAGAAAAACAGCCTTCCAATTAATGTTCGGAACTCACGGGACAGTCTCAATGTTGAAGTCTAGGATAAAAACCTATTTATTTAGCCAAGCATTTTATGAATAGATTTACCTCCCTGTCTCTCACTACACATGTCTCTCCTGAGCTGCCAGTGGTCCAGACCCCCTCTGTCCTCTGGACCTGTCTAACTCGTCCTGGTGTCCCTCTTCTGGTTGGAGATCTCGTCACATGGACTGTGGTCTGTCTGGGACGCGTGTGGTGACTGGGGATGGTTCCATTTTACCATGAAGACGGTTCTGTCCTCTGTCCTGATACAGACAGCTGTTTCTCTGAGGACTCGTGACTGCAGACGCTCGATAGTTCAGGACTGGAGTTTCCTACAGTTTACCTGAGCTTCCAATGATGTGGAGATTAACTTCTCCACATTTTACATTTACATTTAGGCATTTGGCAGACGATCTTATCCAGAGCGACTTACATTTTTCTCTCAGTTGAGGCTCAGGGGCCCAACAGTGGCAACTTGGTGGTTGTGGGGTTTGAACCTGGGATCTTCCGAACCGTAGTCCAATGCCTTAACCACTGAGCTACACCTGGCCCCTGGTCCACATCTCCTGTTATACTGAACTTCCAGCCTCCTAACACACAGTATGACTGCAGATCAATTCATTTAAACACACAGCTACTGTATACCAGGGACTGAGTTATGCTGACACTATCTCATATCCACCTAATGGTTCCAGGATGGGTTCAAACTGATAGTTAAAATTTATTTCCATTCATTTTTAATTCTGCAAATCTCCTGGTGTTCCGACAGGCCAGACACAAAGAAACCACATTCCATAAACAGGAATATGGCTGAGTATCTTGCCTAAGTTCATTACTAGCAACTGGAGAAACCAGGAGTCCATAAAACAGACCAGAATTTCCTTCCATTTCAGAAATGAATCTACATGTGAGCTGTTATATATCACAGTCTCAAGCCATGGCTGCTCTTCCTGTGACTCAAGATAATGAAAGTAGAGCAGCCTGGGGTGTTGGGGGACCAGGAACAAATCCTCCTCTTACACCAGCCCGTCTCATCATCCGGTCATTCCAGCATAACCGTGGATTCTTCAGTACAAATGACAAAAATCTAATATCACGAGTTCACATAATGGACAGAGATATAACCAGGAACTTCATTTGCATAATTTATGCCTCTGTTGATACTCCTGAGTCCCCCTGAGTAGTGGCGTCTCTCAAATGCCATAAAGATGATGTTATTGAAATTGATGTCACTTCTCGTTTCCCTGTTTCCAAGGAAGTCTTGCAGAAGAGAAACTTCAGGTTCAGATGTCTACAAAAACACGACGCTCTAGACACTGTGGAATATTAATAAAAAAATAATGTGACAGCCGTGGAAATAAAATATAACCCTTCCTTTACTGACATGTTTTCTGAGAGTTCTTTCTGCTGATGTTCTCCTGCATGGTAATGTAACTACTTCACATTCCTTCACGTCTCTCCGTGTACCTGCAGATATAAATATGAACATCGGGGTGAGAGAAGGAATAATTTTAATCCCTCTTGGAACTGATCTTATATTCCTCAGCTCGCTGTCACTACATGATAGAACATACAGCGTATGAAGTTCGAGGTATTACTCTGAGATGTGTTCTTCTCCATGCTGTTGTGTGAGACTCACAAATATCTTATTATTTCTTATGCAGACATTTGATACTGACTTAATTAATGATTTTCTTTTTTTAACTCAAAATTTTTTTAAATTAAAAAATAAATAAAATGCACCTGTTCCTCTACCTCGTGTTCAGCTCTTTTAGCTGCAGCTGAGAGACTGACTTTAGTCGCCAGGTCCTTCAGCTCCTCTCTCCAAGCTTCAGAAATCAAAACTGTGGAAGAGGAGAAGAGGAAATCAGTTAACCACGCCCCCTGGGATGACCTCATAATCACTTAAGGTTTAATTATTTTATTATTACACTGTTAGTGTTATTGATGGAGTGTTTAAACATATTATTAAAGAAAAAGGTTATAACATGTTCCAGGTGTGTTCATGTGGACCGTGTGCTATAGACGTCCCCGTGAACAAGCTGTTGCTATAGAAACCGTGATCTACTGATTTTAAAACAAGGGTGTTAATATAAGCCTGCTGTTGCAGTGAATGAAGGAGTTATCAGTGTGTTAACGCTGGAGTTTATCTCTCACCTGCACCTGGTTTGGCTCCGTCAGCTTGCGGGTAAGTGATGTGATACGGGAGTGAAGTGGATGTGTGTGTAGCGCCGGACGTCACCTGATTCCTGATCAGTGGATGAGGGAAGAGAGGAGTGTTGCTGTACCAATCGTCATTCACAATACACACCGGGCTTCCGTTCAAACCTCCAGCCATGATAATAAAACACACACACACACACACACACACACACACACACACACAATTGTGAGTAATCAATAGTTAACACATCTCCCTTCGGATAAAAAATATCTGCACTTATCAGCCCATCGACACCTGATTAATCAGCTCTAACACATGTACACACTAAAGGAAAGCACCCTGTTTTTTATTATTAAGGTTTTATTAAATTTTTTTTAAATATACTGTTTTTAAAAAGCTCGCTAACATATAAACCTGGGCCACGTTAGCGATTTTGTGCAGGCCGATTAGCACTAACTAACTAAGGATCTGAGTGACTTTAACATGGAACAGATTGTGATGTCTAGACGCCTGGGTCAGAACATCTCCAAAACTGCAGCTCCTGTGGGGTGCGTCCCAGTGTGCAGGGGGTCAGAACATCTCCAAAACTGCAGCTCCTGCGGGGTGCGTCCCAGTGTGCAGGGGGTCAGAACATCTCCAAAACTGCAGCTCCTGTGGGGTGCGTCCCAGTGTGCAGGGGGTCAGAACATCTCCAAAACTGCAGCTCCTGCGGGGTGCGTCCCAGTGTGCAGGGGGTCAGAACATCTCCAAAACTGCAGCTCAAGGGAGGAAAAATGGTGGACCAGAAATAGGGTCAAAGGCCAGGGGGTCACTGATACCCGAAGGCTGGCCGATCCAATAGAAGAGCTACTGTAGCTCGAACTGGTTCTGATAGAAAGGAGTCAGAACACACAGCGGGTGGCGGTTTGTTGCGTGTGCAGGTGCCCATGCTGACCCGCATCCTCCACCAAAAACTGGACCATGGAGCAATGGGAGAAGGTGGCCTGGTCTGAACGATCACATTTCCTTTACATTATGTGGATGGTCAGAAGTGTGTGTGTGTGTGTGTGTGTGTGTGTGTGTGTGTGTGTGTGTTAGCTGTGAGGATAATGTTTTTCAAAGGTCACACACACAGATGCTGTGTACTGATGAGTGTTATTGCAACAAAGTTTTTAGACTTGCCATTTTATTGCTGAGTGTATAATAAGGTCAACTGTTACATCGCAAACACACATGCCCACACACACACACACACACACACGCACTGACTGGTTTCTATATAACAGTGTGTGTGTGTGTGTGTGTGTTTGCAATGTACCAGAGAGAGAGAGAGAACACTAATTAACACAGACTAGCTCAATTTAAGCTATGCTAAACCATTCCAGGACACTTTAAACACACACACACGCACACACACGCACACAAATACACAAAGTTTTCGGTCTTAATAAAAAGATTTTTTACATTCAACCTACTCTAACACACATCAGTACACAACAACACAACCTAATAACACTAACCTACACTAATCCACACAATAAAACACTTAAATTGCTGCACTGAAGAGGAAACAGAAGTGATTTCTGCACTGATTACTCGTCATGTCTGCCGTCTCACGTCTACCCTCCGCTCTTTAACACTTGCCCTTAGACCTTTAAGGCTCTAAGTGAATTTGGAGGTTGAAGGGGCAGCGGTGAGAGGATCCTGCAGTCGTACCTGATATGTGTTTGACCCTGTTAGGATGAGGGTTGTGTCTGGAGAAAAACGAGTGATGGCTGAATGTCCCGAAACGAGCGCTGCTGCTGGTGCTCACTCTCGGGCTTACTTTCTTCAGATCAGACACAATGGGTGCAGGGGTCTGACTCACCAGGGCTTTCTGGTCATCTTTCTCTCGCAACTCCATGACCTGACAACAACACAAAAAATCAGAGGCTTAGTTTTTTCCTAGTTTGGTTGTATTTGAGAACAAAATTTGGTATCAGTGACCAGGACCACACGTGTTTAAAAATGAGGTGAAACTAAACGTTTTCCCTGAAGTTATTTATCTAATTTAAAACTCCATGTTCAAATTTTGAGCTTGGTCATTTGAAGGTAAGGAGCAAAATATATTACTGAAATTGTCTCAGTCAGAAACTTCTCATGGACAAAGAGCTCATTACTATGCGTGACATCACACCAAGTGCTCCTCATGTCCTTGAGTCAAATCAGTCCTGGCGATCCACGATCACTCAACTGCTCACTGCTTGTTCTGTGTAATGCAGTTGTTCAAGAGAGCAAAAAAAAACCAACACATTATCCAGTTTTTGCTTTCATTGCGGGTGTCACCCAATCAGAGGCACTGTATCTGACATATGGACCTATCAGAGGCTGTGGTCCTGCAACTGCTAGCAGAAGCTCCAACCCAAACTGGCTGAGAAAAGCAAGAACTGGTCTCATCATGAAAGACAAATCCATCCTACTACTAATCAATAACCTACAACTCAATATCCTGATACTCCTCACAATACTCAAACACAAGTTGAAAAGTCTTGGCCAATGTCCTGTTTAAAATCCAAAGCAACCAGGAGTTCATCTATAAGATGGCACCCATTGATGAGCTGTTGAGAAAAATACCTGAGGCAGCAGCAGACAGGGAATGAAGATCAGGCAGAGGAAGTGCCATAGCAAGACAAGACATGAATGTGCATGGGCTGTAACAAGGAGATGCAGTTGAGGTGGTTGACACTGGGAAATCCTACCAGTACCTTTAAAAGGCTGGACTAAAAGCTGATTGTCAGAGATGAACTAACCTGGGGTGACCAGAAGACGTAGCTTTAGCGGTTAGCCAATGGGGATGGTAAACCCAAACGCGGAGTAACGGCGAGTAGGTAGGATAACCACGCGATTTAGTTTAAGGACTCTCACGAAAGGGGAGCAAGGGAAAAACACAAATTTAACCCGCGTCCTATAAATACACACACAACGGTAAGAAGCAACAACAAAACACAGTGAGTACTCACGGTTTGAAGAAAGCCAATGTGAACCGACATGGGCCGAACTCAATGACTGAGCGGTAAGCCACCGTTTGTTTACTCCTCTTATACTTCCTGGTAGGCGACCGTCTTACTTCCGGGTCCTAGTGCCGGCCGCAGATTGTGTGTGCATGTCAGTACCCCCCTGTCCAGGACCGACTCCCGACGGTCCTGGGGTGGAGGATACCCTACGACGGTAGTCTTGGATTAGTTCGGGGTGGAGAATGAACTGGGCCGGAATCCAAGACCGCTCCTCGGGACCGTAACCCTCCCAATCAACCAGGTACTGAGTACCTCTGCCCCGAGGGCACGAATCGAGGATCCGGCTCACGGTGTAGGCGAGACCACCGTCGAAGATCCGGGGAGGAGGAGCAGGGAGGGAGGGTGGAATCATGCGGGATGTGATGAAGGGCTTTAATTGTGAGATGTGGAAGACTGGGTGGATTCGGAGCGCCGCAGGCAGCTGGAGCCGATAGGTGACAGGGTTTATCCGGTGGGTGATACGGTATGGCCCGATGAATCTGGGTGACAGACGATGTCCTTGGGGAACCCATGCAGACGGACTACGTGCTCTAATATCAGCTCAGCTGTTTCCTTAGCTGACGGTAGTCCGGCAAGTGCCACCAAGTGCACGGCCTTAGAGAACCGATCTATAATGGTCATGATGGTGTCTTTTCCCTCCGAGGCCGGCAGGCCCACGACAAAGTCGACGGCAATGTGCGTCCAGGGCCGACGAGGAACCGGGAGAGGTTGAAGATCTCCTGAGGGTGGTTGATTGAGGTTTTTGGCCCTGGCGCACACTGGGCACGCCTGAACGAACTCTTTGACGTTCTTCGCCATTGATGGCCACCAGAAGTCCCGTTGGAGGAACCGGAGGGTACGCTGCGTGCCTTGGTGTCCTCCGATGGTGGATGGTCCTCCGATGGTGCACTGAAGAACCTCGGACTTCATGGCGTTGGGCACGTAGAGTCGTCCAGGCGGCACACCTGCCGGCTCGGTCTCTAAGGTCTGTGCATGGTGGACCCTTGTTTCCAGATCCAGGTGAAGTGGTGCGATGATCCTGGAGGAGGGTAGGACAGGCGCGGGGTCCGCCCCAGGTGGCTCCATCTCGAGTTGTCATGAGAGAGCGTCTGCCTTGGTGTTTTTCGACCCCGGGCGGTATGAAAGGTGGAAGTTATAGTTTTCGAAGAACAATGCTCATCGCGCCTGTCTGTGGTTGAGCTGTTTCAAACTTCTGATGGTGATGAGGTTTTGATGATCCGTCCAGATGATGAATGGCTCCCTGGCACCCTGGAGCCAGTGTCACCATTCCTCCAAAGCCCACTTTATGGCCAGCAGCTCGCGGTCCCCTACCCCGTATCGCTGCTGAGTGGTGTCAAATTTTTTGGAGAAGAAACTACATGGGTGTAGTTTCTGATCTGGACCTCGTTGGGAGAGAACAGCTCCAGCGCCCACATCTGAAGCGTCCACCTCCACAACGAATGGTTTACTGGTGTCCAGATGGAGAAGGATGGGAGCGGTGGTAAAGTGGTCACAAAGTCTTTGGAAGGCGAAGATGGCAGTAGAGTTGAGGCGGAAAGGAGAGGAGGGACGAGTCAGAGTGGTTAGGGGGGCGGCAACTGTACTGTAGTCCTGGATAAAGCGACGGTAGAAAGGTCCAACTTAGTAAAGATGGTGGCACCAGAGAGGGCGTCCAGGGCAGAGTTGGTAAGAGGCAGAGGGTGTCGGTTTTTTATTGTGATGTTGTTGAGCCCCCGATAGTCGACACATGGGCGAAGTTCACCACCTCTCGTCTTTACGAAGAAGAACCCCGCGGCAGCAGGTGAGGAGGAGGGCCTGATGGTCCCCTGGCGGAGGGCGTTGGTTATATATTCCTCCATCACCTGCGTCTCTGTTGATGTTAAGGTGTAGAGGTCGCCGCGGGGTGGGACTGCGCCTGGTTGTAGGTCGATGGCGAGATCGTATGAGCGGTGTGGAGGAAGATGGATGGCCCGCCGCTTGCAAAATACCTCTGCCAGGTCCCTATATGACTCGGGAATGGCGTTGGTGTCGACGTCGGGGGCCTCGGACTCCCTAGAGCACGTCCCAGCAGACGCCCTTAGGCATAGTTTGGTGCAGGTCGCGCCCCATTGTAAAATCCGGTGTTGAGTCCAGGAAATGAGAGGGTCGTGTTGCAGGAGCCACGGATGTCTCAGGATGATAGGAGGAGAGGAGATGGAGGTGACGTGAAATCTGAGCTGTTCGCGGTGTTGATCGATGAAGAGAGTGATGGGTTGAGTCTGGGTGGTGATTGAACTGGTAGATACCCCTCTTTCTCTTTCCTCTCTCCCCCTGTCTCCCCCTTTCACTCTTTCTCTCTCTCTCTCTGTCGAGCTACACATGTGGTTCCTGAGCTGCCAGTGATCCAGACTCCCACTGCCCTCCGGACCTGTCTGATCCATCCTGGTGCCCGGTTTCTGGTTGGAGGTCTCATCGCATGGATGCCCCGTGTGTCTCTTTAGGATGCGTCTGGTGTCTGGGGATGATTCTCTATACTTAGAAGATGGTTCTGGCCTCGACTGGTGTTGTCAGCTGTTTCTCTGAGGACTTGACAATTCGATAGTTCAGGACTGGAACTTTCTACAAGTCTATCTGAGTCTCGAATAACTACTGGACTCCATTTTACATCAAGTATTATAACATCAATTAACATCAACTATTATAGCTGAACCTAACACTTAACACTGTATAAATGCAGATCATTTCCTGCTATCTGTTTCACCCAGATGAGGATGGGTTCCCTGTCGAGTCTGGTTCCTCTCAAGGTTTCTTCCTATTACCGTCTCAGGGAGTTTTTCCTTGCCACTGTCGCCCTCGGGCTTGCTCGCCAGGGAATATCTGAACATTTTGATTCATACATATTCACATTCCATACAAACTTAAATAATTCTTTTGATTGTGTAAAGCTGTTTTGAGACAATGTCAATTGTTAAAAGCGCTATACAAATAAAACTGAATTGAATTGAATTGAATAGATAGGGGCCGACCGTCGACGGAGGTGATTTGAACGGGCTGGGATAACGCCTCAAATTTTACCCCAAATTGTTTGGCATAAGAAGAGTCAATGAAGTTACCTGCTGCCCCGGAGTCGATGAATGCAGTTCATGACACTGATCCACTGATCATAGGAGCACAAGAGCAGGAAATGCACACAATGAACAGCACAGCCAAGAAACTGGTATTGTGTACAGGAACATCTGTACTGCTCCTTAGAAGGTCCTTAAAAGTGAGAATGTGGAGAAAAGCAGGCCAAAGATTTTGTGGGACCTCCAGATGGACAGGCAGATACAGGCTGATGAACTCGGCATTGCAACAGTAGACAAGGAACAGGAGGCAGCAGTGAGGACACCGGAGGAGAAGCTGGAGAAGAGCTGGCGCCTGGAAGACGAAATGGAGAGAATGTGAATAGGGAAGGACAAAATGGTGTAACGCTTGGATTTATAAAACCGCTTGGTTACAAAAAAACGGATTCGGGAATCTAAACTGGGGCTAGAAAACAACACTTCCGGTATTGCGCAACCGCTGCTGGACAAAACACGACGCGACACAAAACAATTATAATAAATTAAACCAAGTGTATTATACAGACGGAATAAAGAAATGAACAAACACGGTGCACCACAAACCAATATATACAAATATAATACAAATATAATACAAATAGAAAAAAGTGTGTGTGCGTTGTATGCGGGTGTGTGTGTATGATTGTCCAGTGTCTGATATATGGCAAAGGGTATGGAAATGTCGAGTTGGAGAGATGGTTCGATCTCACCAGATGAAGATGGAAGGTCTGGGAGATCGAGAAACGGAAGGAGCTGGGTACTGAATGAAATTATAGATGTATAATCCACAATCAGGCTCTCAGTCTCAAAAACCATGCAGCGCGCTGTCTTCATCTCTCCGTGTCGGCTACTTCGCCGGTTCCGGCTTTATGCCAGATCATGTGACCCACGTCACTTCCGGGTTCCCTTGCGCCGCGATCGCGCGGAAACTTGCCCGGTGACCAAACCACTGTCAATGGGGAAAGAGAAACCGCTAGGGCACACCTTCGGCCACAGGTGAGCAGCATTAGCTCCAAGACCATTTTCCTGTTGTTGAAGGTGTCCCTTTTGTGTGGCTGTGCTACAATGGACCCAGTGTCGGTTCTCCGGGAGAATGTCTCCAGCAGATCCCAGGACCAACATCTGAGCTCTCAGTCCAGTGGTGTGCAGCGCTAGGAGTCACTACGGTACAGCACACAACCATTATGGAGAGAAACAAGGTAGAGGACCGAGGTTGAGGAAGTTACATACCACTTGTTACACTCATGTACAGTATGTCATGAGAAAAAGAAAGTGCACCCTTGTTCAAGTTCATGTTATTTTGGACGCAAGTAATACATTTATAGCATTCTGCACTCTTTATTACTGATTCTTTATACTTTTCATATTATTATTATTATTATTTTGTTCTGATGCAGATGCACAAAAAACACCACTGGAGTTTCTACAATGACAATGAAGTTCTTGCAGGTGGCTTGAAGTGACTTGTGCAGGACAACATCTAAAAACAAACAAATGACTTAATGGGACAAAAAAATCATAACCACATTTCATTTTCTTTTTGTTTCTTTTTAAGAAAACCAACATCCAGAAACTTGTCACTATTTATTCGATATTTCTATCTATGAACCTCTGCAGTCCATCTAGGGGCCATGGCTCTTTCCTTCTCCATTCTCCTTCCTGTCCATGCTCCTACTCCTGGCCAATCTTTGATGTCATCAGTCCATCTTCTTGCTGGTTTTCTCACTCGCTGTTTCCAATTCATCTTCCTTCTCTGATCCTGCATACACGCCCAAACAGACCCAATTTTCGCTCCTTGATAACTTCGACCAATAGTTTTTCTTGCCCGTGATCTCTCCGGATTCTTTCATTCATCATCTTTTGTCAGCATCCAGTTTTCAGAATCTTTCTATAGCATTTAGTTTTACAATGTCCTTCTGTCTTACTGTCCATGTTCCACAGGTGTAGAGTAATGTAGAGAAAACACACCTTATCAACATCTTCAGTTTGACTTTTACTGTTATACTGTATTGCCACTTTTCCGGATTTCATTCAGTGACAGAAAAGAACTCATATAGTGTTACAGCAAATAATCTAATCATTTCTATTGAACAGTCGTTATGACTGCTGAGCTACAAACTGCTCTACACGTTCTGTTTCCTCTTCTGCAGGATGTATGTCTCTTCTGTTGTCTCACATCAACCAAAACTAGTATTCATTACTTTTAATAAAATAAAAATAAAAAAGTATAAAGTTATTTAATAAAACACTGTGTTAGTAGATGGCTCACCTCGTCTCTCTCTCTCTCTCTCTCTCTCTCTCTCTTTCTCTCCGCTGTGGGTTTGTTGTTCCTCGAGACCAGCACTAATCCTCTCACTTGTGTGTGTGTGTGTGTGTGTGTGTGTGTGTGTGTGTGTGTGTGTGTGTGTGTGTGTTTATTGTTACTAGGTAACACACAATGAACATGAGTGCAACTCTGGGTTTAAAGACTCACTCACACACACATGCACACACACATGCACACACACACACACACACATACAAGGGTTTTATTTCTCAAGACTGTGACATAAACACTCAACTCATGGCTCAGAGGCATTCTTTTCCAATTGATGTGGTGCACGCGCACACACACACACACACGCACGCACACACACACACACACACACACACACACACACACTATGCACTGACTCAAGAAGCTTGCTAATCGGCTAATTAGTATACAGGATGAACTCACATTATTCATAACCTCACACGCTCAGATACACACAGGCCACACACACCTGACCTCCAGCTCAAATAAGTGCTTTCTGCGTAACGCTCGTTTTTTAATGTACACGTTTTTTTTTCCATCACACACACACACACACACACACACACACACACACACACACACACACACACACACACACACACACGTTCAGATCTTTTCTATGATTCTCTCTGCACTGCACTTCTGTAGGTGAGGCTTCGGCTGTAATCCTCACACTGTTTAACTGACAGCTAACAATCAGTTAACAATCAATAATCGATTAATCATCAATATGTAATAGTTTAAACAAACAGAATTTCAAATAAAAATAGATGTGAATCTTCCGAGGAAGTCGTGAGTCGCCTGCTGACTGAACGTGCTGCATTTCTTAACACCTGTTGTGACGTTACAATAACTGATGTTAGAATAAATAAATGTTCCTCCTGAAAGTGACAGGTAGAGAGTCATGACCTTCTCCATGTTCCTGTTAGAAATGAAACGGTGATCCAGGAACTGAGACGTTGCTGATTTTCATATCATTGTCTCTTACTCAAAGCCCTGGAGTGACCCCTGACCCCGACCTCCTAAAGCGATGAGTGCACGTCTGTGTTCCTCCACGGATTCCTTGTGCTGTCGGATCATCTACACCGTTCCTACACGTGTTCCTCGACCAGCTCTTGGAGCCGCTGTCCTGCACATGGTAGCGTTTCCCAGCTCTACCACACACACACACACACACACACACACACACACACACTTTAATTCAGAGGAAGTGTTAATGAGCCGATGAGTCAGGTGTACTGTGAGACGAGGAAACACTGAGATGTGCAGAGGGGCAGGGGGTCGTCCAGCTCATTAGGATGGAACATCAACACTCACCTGCTTTAACTGCAGTGTACGTACATGAGAATTCAGCATGCTAACAGCATCTACACTTCACCAAGGCCTAAACACTAATCAGAGACACAAATCACCAAACCAACTGGTCTCTCCCCTGGAGTGTTAGAGACACACATGAGGAGACTGAAGGACAGTTTGTCCAGACAGGAATGCAAACAATAGATCACAGTGAGAGTCCGTGTGTTCCTGTCCGTAACCAGGTGA
>CM060104.1:73840281-73890281 GCA_030522415.1 Channallabes apus | reverse complement strand
ACAGTCTGAATCAAATCAATATCAGTCAGAGCTCCACATTAACGCATCCATGATTACGGGGCAGTTAGGAGACATCTAAGGGTCTAAGAGTGTAATGGTGAAGACTGTGGAGTGTTCTGGAGTCTTTGTTGAGTATTGATCCAAAGACACTATTTCTGTGACTCATTAATTAAGTGCATCAGATGAGACGCGGTGAATGGACAGGAACACACATGTCGGACTTTACAACGGATGAACAGAAATAGCGGAGAGGTGATGAGTGGAGGGGGGCGATGAAGCGGTACGGGTGGAGAGATGACAGAAGCAAAGTAACTCATATGGAGCTGTTGCCATGGGAACAATGATATGAAGCTGGAGGGTGTGACCTTTCTCTCTATCTCTCCACCTTGAACTTTCACCTTCCACTCGTTCTCAAATGTCTTCATGTGAAGCTTTTATTGTTCTCACCCTGTGGATGAGCCATTACTATAGAAACCATAAGGTAATCCAGAAGTCAACAAATTAAAGCACCTGGATTTAGTTGAGCTAATAGTTATTTAGATTATTGGATCGTTAATGCAGTGATCATCCATCCATCCATCCATCTATCCATTTTCTTCCGCTTATCCGAGGTCGGGTCGCGGGCGCAGCAGCTTCAGCAGGGATGCCCAGACTTCCCTCTCCCTGGCCACTTCTTCCAGCTCTTCCGGGGGGATCCCAAGGCGTTCCCAGGCCAGCTGAGAGACATAGTCCCTCCAGCGTGTCCTGGGTCTTCCCCAGGGTCTCTTTCCGGTGGGGCGTGTCCGGAACACCTCACAAGGGAGGCGTCCAGGGGGCATCCTAAATAGATGCCCAAGCCACTTCATCTGGCTCCTCTCGATGCGGAGGAGCAGCGGCTCTACTCTGAGCCCCTCCCGGATGACCCCCTCCCGCCCCTATCTTTAAGGGAGAGCCCAGACACCCTGCGGAGGAAACTCATTTCGGCCGCTTGTATTCGCGATCTTGTTCTTTCGGTCACTACCCACAGCTCATGACCATAGGTGAGGGGTAGGAACGTAGATCAACCTGTAAATTGAGAGCTTTGCCTTTTGGCTCAGCTCCTTCATGCAGAGATCAATCTTTAAAAAAATTAAATAATAAATAAACACGTCTCAGCTGTAATGAGTTATTTAACCCTAACTGATGAAATGAGGTGCTTCCCATTTCTTACACAATCAGGTCAGAAGACACATCCTGTATGCGGCGCAAAGACATTCCTGTTTTACAAGGGTCACATTATTGTCCTGTATCAAGCAAAGAAAACAACTAAGGAGATTGTTAAAACTACTAACATTGGGGTAATAACTTGTCTCGGGTTCGACCTTATGTGCACGGGCGGCACCATATAGCACGGACAGGAGGCGAGTTCTTACAGGAAAAGGATAATTAATTTAGGAAAAATGGGGAAGGAAATGGTTAAAGGAGGGAGGATGGAAAGAAATGGAATGAGATGTGCACATGCAGGTCCGGGGGCAGTGCCCCGCTGGCATAGGCTGGTGAGCGCTGGACAGCAGACAGAGTGGCAGCGTGGGCCCACGTGGACAGCAGCCCCTGCCTCCCTCTGCTCGCGCTGACTCTCCTCTCTGTGACGGCCGGACCAGCCACTCCCAGCTCTCTCTGTGGGCATGGCCTCAGACCGGAGTCCTCTCTAATGTCCGGTGGCTGGGCGGCTTTCCCAGTCTGGGAACAGTGGCCGAGACGTCACGCTCCTTGTGGCCTTTTCCTCCTCAGCGGCAGGTCACCATAATCCAGCTACATTATGAGAGCTGAAGAGCCGCAAGAGTTCCGGCAGTGAACTCGCGACTGTCCACGTGGCGGAGTTCAAAGGCGTACTCGCCTCTTTGAAGTCCCTGGGCCTCGTTCACACACTACTCTCTACTCTCGTTCCCGCTTGCATGTCACTCACACCGCATAGTAAAGTCCAGTCCCCCTACAGACCCCGAGCTACACTCCCCGCTGTGTTTTACAGTGCGGGGTGAAGCCCGGGACCGTTAGCGGTGATGCCTCACCAGCCGTGCCTAACCCCGTGACCCCGCTCCTTCGCGCACCTGCAGATAGGGGAGGCCACCTAGCTACTGAGCTTCGGAGGGAGCAAGGAGCAATATTGATTTGGGCGCACGCCATGACATAACTATACAACTCTATTAAACACTGCAAGGACAGCGGTGGCGTCATCATCAAGGAAGAAATGTGTTAGAAAAATCATCCTGAATGAGCGTGAGGGGAGATCACTTACACACTTAGTGACATCAAATCATAATGAAACAACAGTAGAACTTACTGCTAAGTTTAATAGTGACAGTAAGAGCATTTCAACAACTGGGGTTGATCAGTTACTCAGGTCGAGACTCAGCAACCTTATGTGGCAATAAAATGAAGTCAGCTGACCACCTGAATGTACTGAATCACCATGTTATTTCAATAAAATTTTATTTGTATTGTGCTTTTAACAATTATCATTGTCGCAAAGCAGCTTTACACAATCAAAAGAATTATTTAAGTTTGATGTGTATGAAGGTTATCACACCTATGGAGTTCTTCTTCCCTGATGGAGCAGACATGGGAATCATTTCCACACATGCATCGGGCACCAGAGTCCTGACCTTTAACCCTGGTGAGAATCTTTGTGATGTGCTGGAGACTTTACACATCGGTCTGACTCTCACACCATCAGTACAAGATCTAGGAGAGAAATTAATGCGACTCTGGATGGAAATAAATGTTGTGACGTTTCATAAGCTCATCAAAGACATGCCGTAATCATAGGAAAAGACAGAACAATGAGATAGTAGAGTGTGACTTTCAAAAAGTGCTTTGAATTTTCCGTCATAGGAGAGACCCTTACACTGGGTTACTGGGTTACCAACTAAGTGCCATCAGTCACACATAGATGGGAAGCAGATTTATTTATTTTCCAAAAAAAGAGCAAAAAAAAAAGAGAGATTCGTGACTTACAGCTCAGACTAAAACATTCTTAATGACAGAATATGGAAGCAG
Source organism: Channallabes apus (assembly GCA_030522415.1). Lineage (NCBI taxonomy): Eukaryota > Metazoa > Chordata > Actinopteri > Siluriformes > Clariidae > Channallabes > Channallabes apus. The sequence continues at coordinate 73,887,266 of CM060104.1, read as the reverse complement.
ACAGAGAAAATGGATTTTGCTTTACATGTGTGCTGTACACACACACATACAGACACAAAATAAAATATGTTTTACACACACACACACATGGTCACAGTGTTATAGTAAACAGTACATGCGCGAAGTTGATTATACCAGTAAGAGACCCAGCAGGGGAAACAATTACCCACAATTCCACAGCACAGAAAAACCGAGAGAGAGCGAAAAACCGTTGGCTCAGTTGGATCATGTGATTCAAAGCAAGAAGCGTATGCGTGATACATGATACTCGGTACTCGTAAACCAAGACTTGTTCGTTTTCCAAGTCAAAAGTCAACATTCATAAACCGCGTTACTCACAATCCGAGGTTTCACTGTACGTACAGAATTACGTTTAGAACCGGTTGCCATAGTGATCCTGACCTGAACATACACGTGGGTTTTTAACAGCAATTGAAAGAAAAAAAACTCTTTAAAAGTTTCTTAACTTTTCAGCATTGCATTGTGTGTGTGTGTGTGTGTGTGTGTGATTCATCTGTGTACCTGTATAATCACAGGGGGTGTGCAGGTTATCGTACATGTGATCAAACAGCTCCATCTGTGGAGGATTAGAGGACAGATCAGGGTTTAGAGAAGGCCTGGGGAAAAGTTATTAAAAATAGTGTGTGTGTGTGTGTGAGTGAGAGAGAGAGAGAGAGAGAGAAAGAGAGAGAGACAGCTTATCACATTTTATGAATAGAGAACAGGGAAAGATGTGGGAACTAATAATTTTTGAGCACTAAAGATGCAGGTTGGTGTGTAATGATGCCCAAATGTGGAAATATAATCCTTATATAATATTAAACACGTTGAATATATGGTATATTACATCAGATCATTTTCCACACGTATTGCTCCAGCTGCAGAACATCTGGAGAGTACAGCTTTTGTATTGCCCACACGTCTGCGTAATGGTGTACTGGGCCGGGAGCGAGGCGGAAAATCTTTCCCAGGGGAAAAATATATAAATATATACAGTATATAATAAAATTAGTCTGAAATCACCCCAAAGCATGTGGCAAAGTGTGCTATGAGCTTTTGAGAGTGAGGTAGAATTAATGGGTATAATTCTAAAAACGAACCACAGTCAGGGTGAAACACGGTGATGGCGGCATCACACTATGGAGCTACCTCTCTACAAGATTGAAAATTCAATATTCAAAGAACTTTATTAATCCCAAAGGGAAATAATTATACTTGGTTACAGTTGCTTAGTGATTTACAGGAGGAAAGGAAAAAAGTAGAAAATAAAAAAAAGATATTGCACCAGTTATATGTGCAATAGTCATACTGTATGTGCAGTAGTTATATGTGCATATGGGTAATTCAGGGTTTGCTATGGTAATTGCAGAGTGGTGTGCCCAAGAGCATTGTTAATTAAATATTGCACAGTAAATAAATTATATTATATGTGTAAATAAATTAACTTGTGTAGGTAAATATTGCACAGGTAAATTATAACTGTAAATAAAACAAGAAATTGTACTTGAAAAGTGGCATGACCTAAGAGCATTTGTAGGTATTGTCCAAATTGTTCAGGTACGTAATAATACTGTATTATTGTTACTAACGGCGATGGTATCTATAGTGTCCACATTACAGAGAAGAGTTGTACCAGTTTATGGACGTCTGGTCCAGTGGCGGCTGCTAGCTTTTGAAACAGGGGAAGCTGTTTCCCCTTCCACGAGCTACTTTAATTATATGAACGAACTAACTTTACAATGCTGAAACAAGGATCAAAGTCAAGAACGCTATAATAAGTTTTTTTTTATTATTTATAGAATGATTTGTACAAATAAAAGTGGTTTATATCACCAGCAAACAATACAGATTGCAGCAGTTCGTCGTCCCACTTCACCTGCAAATCCGCATGGAACTGAACTCGAATCTCTGTAGCGCTGATGTATACTTAAGACATGCTGTCAATCAAAAAAGGGTTCCACCCTTTAAACAGCTCCTCCAATCATAATGCAGCAGCCCAGCGTCCTGTCCCGCCCACTGCTCCATCCACTCCCAGAGAAGCTCAGCGTTCCTGGAAGTGATGATTTTGGTGCATTTATCCATTTACCGTCCAGCTTTTCTGCAGTGAAAAAAGCTCCTCTGTGCTTCCCCATAGAGCTCCAGTGAAGCTGGGCTTCATGAGGGTTTAATGCGCTGTGCTGCACGGAAATGTATGACAAGAAAATCGCGTCAAACAATCTACAATAAATCCCTGATTCTGAACGAGCTAGTCATGAAATTGAACGCGTTCTAGTGCACTTTTATTAAAACCAATATAAATACGACAGTGCATATATGAGCATTTATTTTCTGACATAGTAGAGGAGGCGGAGCTTCCCTTGTAGTCTTAGAGCAGCCGCCACTGGTCTGGTCAGAGAGAACACAGAATAGCGAATGGGAAGGATTGTTCATGATGGATCGTGTTTTCGATCCTCCTTTTCGCTACTACCTCCACAGTGTCGAGCTACTTTCTTAGCACCGATCCGGCCCTTTAAATTACTTTGTCTAGTCTATGTCTGTCTGACACTTTGATGTTGCAGCCCCAACAGACCAAAGCATAAAAAATTATACTCGCTACAACATGAAACATGGGTGGAAGGATGGTGTTGTAGATGTTAAAGGACCTGAACCTTCTCAGAAAATACAACCGACTCTGTCCTTTCTTGTAGATAGACGTTATTCTATGTGACCAGTCAAGTTTATGGTCCAGATGTACTCCCAGGTATTTATATTCTCAGACCATGTCCACTATCTCCCCCTGGATAGATATAGGAGTCACAGTGGTCACTTCTCGTCCACCACAGACAGGAACTCAGAGATGTCACCATCCTTTATACATAAAACAACTACAGAGTCGTCAGAAAACTTCTGCAGATGGCACGACTCTGAAGTCAGATGTATAGAGGGTGAAAAGAAACGGAGACAGTACAGTCCCCTGGAGAACCATGATCCAGGAAATCAAGGAAGTGTCTATGTGCATGTGTTCTTCAGTTTCTCCCCAGTACTGCTGGCTGATTGGTGTTGAAGTCAAAGGACATCATCCTTACGGTGGTCCCAGGTTTGTCGAGGTGGGAGTAGGTTTGATGTAGCAGGTGGATTATGGCGTCCTCTACTCCTAGGAAAGGCTGGTAGCCAAACTGAAGAGGGTCCAGAGAGGACTTCACCATGGGACGAAGTGTATTCAGAAGCCGTTTCTTGAACACCTTCATGATATTCGATGTCAGAGCGACAGGCCTGTAGTCATGCTGAGCACAGGGACGAGGTATTTTGGGAACTGGTACGATGCATGACGTTTTCCACAATGACAGCAAGGATGAGAGACTCACGGAGCTCCAAGTCCCCGTCTGTTCCAGCACACACACTGCGCGGGTCAGTTAGAGAGCTGAGGATGAAGAAACATGTGACCTTCCAGCACCATAATGAGCCAAAGCACACAGCCGGGGCAACAGCTTCAGACGAGGTCTTAGAGCTCCTCCAGAGTGTGTCTGTGTGTCTGTGTGTTTCACTCCTTCAAATACACTGTTTCAGTGTTTATGTAAATGAGCTACTGCTGAGCCACAGGCTGGGGGAGGGGCTCATCTTTTATGAGGTCACATTAGTGGGAAATTCCTTGTTCCGTAAAAATCAGCTTGTTTAAACTTTGGCCAATACAAACATGGAAGCTTGGACAGAAAGCAGGCAATGTTTTTTCTCAACACACACACGCTGGAGAGCCGGCTGTATGTTTAAACATGAATTAAAAAGTAAGTTTTGTATAATAGATGCTCATTCAAACAAGATCCCAGGTTCAAACCCCACAACCACCAAGTTGCCACTGTTGGGCCCTTGAGCAAGGCCCTTAACCCTCAACTGCTCAGATGTGTAATGAGATAAAAATGCAAGATACTCTGGATAAGAGCGTCTGCCAAATGCCTAAATGTAATTATTTAGGGCAGTGGTGGCTCAATCGGTTAAGGCTGTGGGTTACTGGGTTACTGATCGGAAGGTCGGGGGTTCGAACCCCAGCATCGGCAAGTTGCCACTGTTGAGCCCTTGAGCAAGGCCCTTAACCCTATCTGCTCCAGGGGCGCTGTAAGCTGGCTGACCCTGCGCTCTGACCCCAGTTTCCTAATTGGGATATGCGAAGAAGAAATTTCGCTGTGCTGTAAAAAGTACATGTGACAATAATTGAATATTCTTCTTCTTCTTCTTCTTCTTCATTAAATCTCTTAAAAGGTACATTTGCATTTGCACATTAGCCTAAAGCCACATATTATGTGTATTAACACACACTCGCACTCACACACACACACACACACGCACACACACACACACTTATTGCTTACATTATTTCAGATACACTCTGCTGAAATAATTAGCATTAAATTAGCGGTAGCGCAGCGTTTCCCCCTGAAGGCTGGACTGAGACACCCCGAGGCCGCGCAGGTGATCAGTCTGAGTCTGATGGGGAAGAAATGCAGGAGAGAAAAAGATTCTGCTCAGATTGGAAGGTTCTGATAAGGTGTGTGTGTGTGTGTGTGTGTGTATACTGGAATATCCTTTTTTGCTCTAAACATTTAAAGGAACAAACTGACTAAAACTAAAGAGCCCGGAGGTACAGAGATCTCCTTCCTGCTCCACACATGGAACAGCAATAATCAGACGTCACATCTGGACAGCATCAGTCAGTCGCCAATCACAGCCTGTCAGGTGTCTCAGGTCAAAGGGCTGTACAGTAACTGCGTGTGTGTGTGTGTGTGTGTGTGTTTATAGGCCTGGTGTGGCTGATCTCAGTCATGGTGGGGTCGCCCATGCTGTTCGTCCAGCAGTTGGAGGTGAGTTATAAACACTGTCGACTCCTTACACTTCAGTACGGTTGTTTTCTCATAAACACATTTAAATGCCGAGAGGCTGCAGTACTTCCTGTATGTTTTGAGTGACAGATGTCTCATCCAATCAGCGAAAAGAATCTCTTTCGCAAATTATACCCACCTTTTACCATTTGACTGAATTATCATTGTGTTTTCTGATTTATTTTATTTAATTTTTTTGTTTTGTTATTTAGTTTTGGTTTTATAATTATATTTCTGAATTTGTTATTTAGTTTTGTACTCGTAGTGAAGAACAGGAGACTCATGAACACAAACTCACCCAGACTGGAGAGACACGGGGTGATTTGCGGGTTTACAGGGGTGGGGGTGTGCGGGTGTGCGGGTGTACGGGTGTGCGGGTGTACAGGTGTGCGTGTGCGCGGGTGTACAGGGGTGCGGTTGTACAGGTGTGCGGCTGTGCGTATGTGCGGGTGTGCGTGTGTGCGGGTGTACGGGTGTACAGGGGTGCGGGTGTACGGGTGTGCGTGTGTGCGGGTGTACAGGGGTGCGGGTGTACGGGTGTGCGGGTGTACAGGGGTGCGGGTGTACGGGTGTGCGTGTGTGCGGGTGTACAGGGGTGCGGTTGTACAGGTGTGCGGCTGTGCGTATGTGCGGGTGTACGGGTGTGCGTGTGTGCGGGTGTACGGGTGTACAGGTGTACAGGGGTGCGGGTGTACGGGTGTGCGTGTGTGCGGGTGTACAGGGGTGCGGTTGTACAGGTGTGCGGGTGTACAGGGGTGCGGGTGTACGGGTGTGCGTGTGTGCGGGTGTACGGGTGTGCGGGTGTACGGGTGTACAGGGGTGCGGGTGTACGGGTGTACGGGTGTGCGTGTGTACAGGGGTGCGGGTGTACGGGTGTGCGTGTGTACAGGGGTGCGGTTGTACAGGTGTGCGGGTGTGCAGGGGTGCGTGTGTACAGGGGTGCGGTTGTACAGGGGTGCGGTTGTACAGGTGTGCGGGTGTACAGGGGTGCGGGTGTACGGGTGTGCGTGTGTACGGGTGTACGGGTGTACAGGGGTGCGGGTGTACGGGTGTGCGGGTGTGCGGGTGTACGGGTGTGCGGGTGTGCGTGTGTGCGGGTCTATGGGTGTACCTCAGGATGACAATTATAAAATTATAATAAAAAATAAATCAATATAGCAAAAGACTTAAGGCACGTGAGATAGTCTGATAGTCTAAATAAGAAATAAACAAATATATCCAGTGTGCACTAGAGCAGAACACTGGCTCCTCTGTGTGTGTGTGTGTGCGTGTGTGCGTGTGTGTGTATGTGACATGGAGCAGGTTTGTACCAAAGCATATGTTGCCATGGTAACGCAGCAGGGCTTATGATTAACTTTGTTGAACCAAAATTGATGAAAATTGCTGAGATGCTACAAAAACAATGAGGTCATTGATTTATTCGTGCCGATCCGGATCAGACTGGCTTTCAGTTTATCCCTGGATTTAAAATAAATTGGTGTGTGTGTGTGAGTTTTACCTGAGCAGTGAAATCGAACTTCCTGCAGGATCAATAAAGGTTATTATCTTATACAGAGGAACGCTGTCGGCAAAATGCAGTCTTGGTGTTATTTTATTATTTTTATGTTACAGATATAATACAGAAAGTTTGTGTGTGTGTGTGTGTGTGTGTGTGTGTGTGAGTGTGTGTGTGTGTGTGTGTGTGAAAGAAGCTCCTTCTGACGTTTATGTAACATGGAAGTGACCGATCTTGCTTCTCAAAACTCCAGCCGTGTTGGAGAGATGATTTTATATGAGCCCCAAAAATACGTTCAGCGTTATACTGTCTCACTTCAAACAGTAAACATTTACATCTGTAGCGTGTCTGTACAGCAAAGATAAACTTTATTGATCCTGCAGTAAGTTCGATTTCACTGCTCCATAACCATGTCAAGTACATGTCGCAATATCTTAACAATTTAGCATTTTAGAATAAAACACTTTTTCAGGTTTATGACTTTTCATGTGAAATCTAAACTGGCCAAGTTTAATCTGAATGACGATTAAGATCATTGAAAGATTTAAATAAAAAAAGTTACAGACTGTAAAAGGCAAGAAATTGTATTTAGCAAATGTGAAAATTCACTTCTTCACCTGGTCAGACGCTTTTTAGCACCAATGACATGTGTTGGTTGTGTGTGTGTGTGTGTGTGTGTGTGTGTCAGGTGAAATACGACTTCCTGTATGAGAATCATCACGTGTGCTGTCAGGAGCTGTGGAGCTCAGATCTTCAGAGGAAGACGTACACCACCTTCATCATGGTGGCGCTGTTCCTGCTGCCTCTGGCCGCCATGTTGTTCCTCTACACGCGCATCAGCATCGAGCTGTGGATACGCAAGAGGGTGGGGGACGCCTCCGTGCTCCACACCATCAGCCACACCCAGATCAACAAGATCTGCAGGTACACACACACACACACACAATGAAGAATGAGGAATGAAGAAGAGACGACCATCCTGCTCACTAACAGTACAGAAGTTTATATGAAGTCATGCCTTAGATAACGCCATGAGGTAGACGTAATGACTTCCAGGACGTTTGGTCTGATCTAGTCTGGTGTGTAAAACACCACAGCTCACATTACAGGCAGCTTTTTATTAAATTATGGCTTGGCCATGCAATATAGTTAGCTTAATGTGCTAATTAATTCTAATCCAATCTAATCTGATCTAATCTAATCCAATCTAGCTAATTAAATTTTATCCAATCCAATTCCATCTACTCTAAATTAATCCAATCTGATTCAATCTAATCTGATCTAATATAATTTAATCTGATCCAATCTAATCTAATCTTATCTAATTTAATCCAAGGTTAGTACAAAGAAGAGCACTTACTGTGTAACCCCAGTTTTTTGTTGTTTTGTTTACACAACTTTTGTTGTGTTGTTTAAACTGATTTTCAAGATTTTATACTGTATAATAAGTTTTTTTTATGGATATAAACTGTATGTACAGTACATCTATAGTACATGAATGGTTCTCATGCCACGCCCACACCAGATCACAGCAAGGGTTGTCACATGGCTTCAAGTGAAATGTGCGACTCATCTCCTCCTTGTGTGAACGCAGGTTAACGATATTTTGAGTCGAGAGCAAAACAGGTAAATAAGTGTGTTAGTGCCATTGAATCTCAGTGAGTAGTGAGTAGAGCAGGCAGCAGTAACACACCTGACCTGAACACCTGACTGGTCTCTTCAGGAAGAAGAAACGTGCAGTGAAGATGATGATCACCATCGTGCTGCTGTTCACCATCTGCTGGGCTCCTTTCCACACCGTCCACATGCTGTTCGAGTACAGTGAGTACAAATCCACCCTGCACCCACGCGCAATAAAGAGTCCAAGATTCATTCCGTCATACAGTAAATGCTTTATTTTTGCACCATTTCCTACATTATTTTTCACTCTTCTTATCTCAGATAATCTGGAGCAAAAGTACGATGAGGTGACCCTGAACATGCTCGTGGCCGTGGTTCAGGCCATCGGTTTCTCCAACTCCTTCAACAACCCCATCGTTTACGCCTTCATGAACGAGAGCTTTAAGAAGAGCTGCGTCTCGGCCGTGTCCTCGTTCCTGCGCAAGACGAGAGTGCGCGAGGTCAGAGTGCACTTCACCAAACCTCGTCATGCAGACAGCACTAACGCTCACACCAACAGCTCGGACCTCCATGAGCAGACCACTTGAACATTACACAGTGTGGGAGAGCTGATCACTGGGGATGTGATACAGCAACCTTGTCCATCACGGCTGCTAATCTCTTCCATCCAGGAGGAGGCGGCCTACGGAGGGCCCATCTCCCTGAAGCCCTGAAAGAAATATACTAACTCCCTGAAGGGCGAAATAAGGACGGCTGTAGTTTCAGAATATTTACTTTGAACATAGAAAGTAGCGTCTCTTATCAGTCTGAAGAGTCAAACTGTTCTTTTCTTCTCTGGATGAGAGGAATGTGAGATTTTCCCTGTAATAATACTGTGATAATTTAGTGTACTGTGATCCAATATTAAACATGCATATACGGGGCTTCCGGTTTGGCGATGTAAGAGAGAGCAGCAGAGACAAGGAGCTCCCAACCACTTTACTTTTAAACATATAAAAAGCGTCTTTTTCCCCCCCAAATAACTACCTCACGAAACAAAACATAAGTTTTATACATAGTTCAAAGAGAAATGAGCAACTCCAAACAGAAGCAAGGTACTGCGCCAGCAACACGTTCAGGTGCTACCTTAGCGGGGAAACTAGCAGCTATGGCGGAGAACGATACCGCTAACAGCAAAGATACGCCTAAAACAGTCAACACGGATAACTTGTCAATGAGTCAACTAGTCTCCAAATTGGCAAAACAGCGGGCCAGCTTAAAAGAGGACATGGCAAACTTAATTCAAGATTCAGTCAAGCCACTGCAAGCCTCTCTCGATACGCTACGTGAGACTGTAAGCTCGTTCCAACACCGACTCACGTCCACTGAAGCACTGGCCGGCGAAAACTTCGAAAGACTCGTGTCTGCGGAGGCGACGATTAAATCTTTAAAGGCACAAAATTCATCTCTTCTTGACCAAATTGATGATCTGGAGAACAGATCCAGAAGGTCTAACCTGCGGATTATCAACGTCCCGGAAGGCAGCGAGGATGGATAAGACCCCGTCAGATTCGTTTCTGAGATGCTTAAAAACACCATGGACAACGTGTTTGACAGCCCTCCTGAACTTGAGCGTGCACACCGTACGATTCGCCCAAAACCTGGACCAGGGCAATCTCCAAGACCATTCATAGTCTGCTTCCACCGTTTCCAAGAAAAGGAAAAGGCACTTCACTGGGCCAGGCGACATGATGTTAAATTTAACGGAGTGTCATTGAAGTAAATACCCTTAAGATTTGGTTCCAATCTTTTGGTTACAAAGACTTTTCCATAGCTAGCCCTATATGCAAAAATCATTCATACTTTCCCGGTCAATTGGACTCGGTCTTCAGTCAGTGGCAACAGGCAGGCCTTGTTAAATTCAGTGATCTATTTATTGATGATGTTTTCGCTCCATTCTCCACTCTCTCATCAAAATACACGTTACCAAGAACACACTTGTTTGGATATTTTCAAATTCGACACCTAATCCAAAACTATTGTCCCACAAATGCACAACACTTTTTCATTCCTCCTAGTGCAAGATTGGATACAGTTTTAAATATTCCCTTACATTTGAAGGGAGTAATTTCTAATGTATATAACACTTTAATGTCAATAAAAAATATTAATCTAGATAAAATTCATGCAGAATGGTCAAAAGGCTTGGGAGTGGACATAGCAGAGGAAACCTGGAACGATGCATTATCAAGAATAAATGGAACAACCTCCTGTACCCGTTTAGGTTTAATTCAATTCAAGGTCCTCCACAGACTTTATTACAGCAAGGTTAGACTTTCCAAAATATACACCAATGTAAGTGACATATGCGAGCGTTGCCATTTTGCTAAAGCAGATCTGGCTCCTATGTTTTGGGCATGCCCCAGACTGCCTGATTACTGGACAACTATATTTAGGACTGTCCAAGGCATATAATAAAGATATCAACCCTAGTTTTGAAATGGCTATTTTTGGAGTACTTGAGCAAGGCACAGTCATGTCCAATAATCTCCAAGACGCTTGTGCCTTTGCGTGCCTTTTGGCTCGGAGAAGAATACTGTTTGATTGGAAGTCAAATAAACCACCTTTAGTTTCACTATGGCTTAGTGATATGATGCTGTTTTTAAGATTGGAAAAAATTTTATATTCTCTTAGAGGATCCTCTAAACATTTTTATACAATATGGAATACAATGATCTTATACTTTGAAAAAGGCAGAACACTTCCCCCAAACTAAAATTAAAATTAACAGGGAAATTAAAAGGTATTTGTCTAAAAAGTTAAGGTATCCAAACTCAATGGGCATTCATTGTTGTTAAGTATTTCTTCACTGTACTATCAAACTTTGATTATGTGTATGGCTTTTTTTAATTATTTATTTATTTATTTATTTTATTTTTATTTATAATTAAAAATGGGTTTTGTTTTGTTTTTTGTAAGGGAGGGGGGTTGTTCATGGGGGAAAAGTAAAAAACTAAGTGGAGTTATGTCAAATCCTTGTAAGTTTATTGTTGCCATGTTCTTCCTCCAATAAAAACAATGGGGAAAAAAAAACATGCATATACATTGTTAAGAATAATATTTATTTACTTTAACAATTGGCACAGGACTCTTATTGGTTATAGTAACCCTGGGCGGCAGGACCATTGCTCTGATTGGTTATAGTGGTGTTGGGGCAGGTACATTTACATTTAGGTATTTGGCAGACGCCCTTATCCAGAGCAACTTACATTTTTATCTCATTATACATCTGAGCAGTTGAGGGTTAAGGGCCTCACTCAAGGGCCCAACAGGGACAATGTGGTGGTCATGAGATTTGAACCTGGGACCTTCTGCACCATAGTTCAATGCCATAACCACTGAGACACCACTGACACGTACAGTGATCTGATTGGTTACAGTGGCTTCAGAGGGACTAGGATTAAAACTTGAATAAGCTTCTTCATCGCACTGAACTGTCCATGTGATTTCAGCAGAACATCATCTTCCTGATAAACATCTATACATGTTAAACAGCATCAAACCTTTTGTTTGAACTTCAGAAATGCTCGGGTGATCAAAAATATCGGAACACGACTGGCTGGTGTTTCTTGCTGCCCAGATTTGTCCTGTGAGATGAATTGTTTAAACAGTGAATAGACTGAATGTCTGCTTCTGTTTGAACCCCAGCTTTCATCTGGTCGGACTGCTTTTGTTAAGCTCCACAGTGACACTGGAATACGTGGCAGAATCTCAGCAGAAACGTGACATTACATCATCATGTTACAGCACGTCACTGGTCATGATGGAATTGCACCATGCTGACGTAACGCCTGCGGGATTCCTCTAATTAAAGGTGAATATAATCTTGTCTGTATATAATTAGGATATACTGTATGCATGAAAGAACAGAACAACTATGGCTATACATTTTTTATAGATTTTTCCTCTTTTTAACTGATTTATTATTTCCAGTGTTCTTGATGACTCAGATTAAAAGGTGTAGAGTATTAAATGTCTTATTCAATTCAATTCAATTCAATTTTATTTATATAGCGCTTTTAACAATGGTCATTGTCTCAAAGCAGCTTCACAAAAATTAAAGAAATTTAAAAATAAATAAATAAATAAAATTATAATAGAAAATAAATAAATAAAAACAAATAATAATAATAATTATAGAAAAGAAAATAATTGGAAGTGTGTATGTGTGAGAAAAATGTGCAGATAATAATAATGAGACGAATGAATGAAATGTCTCTGATGAGCAAGCCAAGGGTGACGGCGACGGTGGCAAGGAAAAACTCCCTGAGATGGTATTAGGAAGAAACCTTGAGAGGAACCAGACTCAACAGGGAACCCATCCTCATTTGGGCGATAACAGATAGAAATGATATAACATCTTGTGTGTTGTGCAGGTGAAAATTCAATATGACAGAAATTATTTAAATTGACATGAAGACCAGTTCAGCATAGGGACGAGTCAGTAGGTGCAGAGGGCAGATGAGGTCTGGATCACTGGAAGCACAGGAGCAGCATGTGTAGCTCCAACCATCATAAAGCTGAATCCAGCTGGAGCTGCTCCTTCTCTGGATGCCTCAGGAACCTCGCAGGGTCAAATATAGAAAAGCTCTTAGTGTATGAGATTATGGGATGAGTTATGTGTATGCCAAATTAAAAAAAAATATCGGGTGGTCTTAGTAATTTCTGGAGTAACACTGCAGTACAGAACGGATCTTCTTACTTTATTTCTGGCTTTTCCGACTCGTAATAAGTCTATCACTGAATGTGCTGAATGTATAACACGGTCGCCTCGCCTCTGTCTCGCCTCTGTCTCTGTCTCCCCTGTGACTCTCCACAGAGAAGTTGAGGGACAGGACACAGGCTGCAGGACTATAACACTGGCGGAAATTATATTTCTGAGCACAACACAGTGAGAAATCCTCCAGTGGATCTCTCTCTCTCTCTCACACACACACACACACACACACACACACACACACACACACACACATCTCACAATACTGTTCAACAACTCGCAGGCAGCTATTCAACACTGACTCTACTTTAGTATTTTTGTGTATTTGTACTTTTTCGTAGGTGATACTTTTAACTTCTACTCTTTTATAATAAAACAGCACTTTTACTCACCGCATTTTAAACAGAGACTTGTTACTTTACAGACGATGGTCTCACTGAAAAGTCAGTTGATTTTCTAATTGTGAGGTGATTATGAGGTGATCATGAGGTGATTGTGAGGTGATTGTGAGGTAATTATGATGTGGTTGTGAGGTAATTGTGAGGTAATTGAGGTGATTATGAGGTGATTATGAGGTGATTGTGAGGTAATTATGAGGTGATTGTGAGGTGATTGTGAGGTGATGAGGTGATTGTGAGGTAATTGTGAGGTGATTATGAGGTGATTGTGAGGTGATTGTGAGGTAATTATGAGGTGGTTGTGATGTAATTGTGAGGTGATTGTGAGGTAATTGAGGTGATTATGAGGTAATTGTGATGTGATTGTGAGGTAATTGAGGTGATTGTGAGATGATTGTGAGGTGATTGTGAGGTAATTGAGGTGATTGTGAGGTAATTGAGGTGATTATGAGGTGATTGTGAGGTAATTGAGGTGATTGTGAGGTGATTGTGAGGTGATTGTGAGATGATTGTGAGGTGATTGTGAGGTAATTGAGGTGATTGTGAGGTGATTGTGAGGTGATTATGAGGTGATTGTGAGGTAATTGAGGTGATTGTGAGGTGATGTGTAAAGTTTTGGTTTGTTGTAATTTATTATATTTGTAGGCAAATGTTGACTGTTTGTATTATCCAGGGCAGCGGTGGTAGCATCTCGCTAACTGAGCTCCTGAAGTAAAGAAAGATGCTAACAAGGCCGTTTGTCATTTGTTTAATTGCTGTCAAATATTTTCAAAGGAAAATCTGATCATTTAGATTTTTACACGTTATTTTTCTTTACCACAATTTTTTCCTAATTTACTTTTGATTGTGAGAAGCTGCTTTGTGACACTGATCAATGTTAAAACGCTACACAAATAAAACTCAATTGAGGGTTTTTTGCTCTGAGTTTCTACTAGACTTTCACATTCATGTTATAAAAGCACTGAATTAATTTGTGTTTAAAATACTTTAAAATCTCTAACTCAGTCAGATAGATATTTTTAAAATCTGTTTCTTTGTGCCGTACTGTTACTCTTCTACATATAGTACATTTTAGAGCACACACACACTTCAAAGTGGTACTTCTGAGTTTGTGCATTTCTGCCACCTCAGCTATACAGATACTACACAGTGAAGTTTATTAATATAGTTATCATTAATATAATGACCTGGCTTAGACTCTGATGAAGCTGCTTTTTTTTTCAATACAAAGCCGAGAGAAATTGAGGGACTTGCACAGGAAATTTACAAACTAAAATTGTTCTTTTTGCAATGATCATGCAGTACTGACTGTAGTGTTATATGATCTTAGTTTGACTTTTTTCTTTATCCTTTGTATGAATTTATTTTTGTGCAGAATACTAATATTAAAGCACTAATCATCTGCTCTGCTAATTTCACTCAGGATCAATAAAATCTCAATTCATCTGACTTTAATTATGATGACTTATTTAGCTGTATCTGGACGTCACTTCCATTTCCATTTCGTCATTTGGCAGACGCTCTTATCCAGAGCGACTTACATTTTTATCTCCTTACACATCTGAGCAGTTGAGGGTTAACCCAGATAGCAAGGTGACATTGATTCAATGTTGAAATTTCATCAGAATCATCATTTTGGTTGAGGTTGATTTTTCAATGCTAAATAATGTTGAATCAATGTTGATAATTCAATGCTTTTCTGTGTTGAAAAGACAAACATTGAATCAATGTTGATTTTTGGTTGTGGAACCCATCCTCATTCAACAATGTAAGGAAAATTAAATTAACTAAGTGCATTTCTATAAAAATGTGTATGCATGTGTGTATGTGTTTAAAACAGGTTAAAAAATTGACTACAAGAGATTTGCCATGGTGCTTAAAAAAAATAAATAATAATAATTATATATATATATATATATATATATATATATATATATATATATATATATATAGTTATTGAGGAAAAAAAATAATTTGACGGTAAGTTTTGTGTATTTACCTTGCTGTCTAGTTTACTCACTTGAGAGCTTAATTCCTGTTTGCCGTTCAAAAGTACTCAATTTTCGGCTCGCATTTAACATCGGAGGGTGTTTTTACACTGTCGCCACGTCATTATAATACAGTCTACAGGCATGAGAATTCAATATGTTGTAGTCTGGAAGTTCCTGCCACTCACGGTGAAAGAATTTTGGCGATGCGACCTACGGTATTCTGTTGGGAAGCATTTGTTTGAGACCTTAGTTCCTGTTTCCCGTTGTCTGTGTCTGACCCAGAGCAGTGTGCGTGCCCCACATGGAAAGAACCTATATGAGGATATATGCGCATATATGAAACCTATATGCAGTATATATGCGCATATAACCGCACCTATATGGGGCCAGGGGTAGCTCAGTGGTTAAGGCATTGGACTAAGGTTCAAACCCCACAACCACCAAGTTGCCACTGTTGGGCCCTTGAGCAAGGCCCTTAACCCTCAACTGCTCAGATGTATAATGAGATAAAAATGTAAGTCGCTCTGGAGAAGAGCGTCTGCCAAATGCCTAAATGTAAATGTAAATATGAGGATATATGCGCATATATGAAACCTATATGCAGTATATATGCACATATATGATAATATATATGCTGCATATATGCGTATATATGCTGCATATATGCGTATATATGCCACATGTAGGCAACATTGAGGTGCATATATGTGCATATACAGGCCATATAGGTCTCCTGTATTGCTTCTTTATATCCACATATAAGCCCTACTGTATATGTACATACAAGATATGTCTCCTATGGCAGGATCTGGTCATTTTAGCTCATATCTCACTTTGGCAACTGTCATACATGATGCCTAGCTCATATTTTCTATTATCAAGACAATAACTAAGAACTAACAAAAAAAATGCAAAAAACTAATCCTAATTGGCCACATACTGTATATGAGGATATATGCACATATATGAAACCTCAGTCTCCGTGAAAATCTTTTTGAAACACGTCACTAAAATTAACTGAAATGAGAAATATATCTATATAAAGCTTAAAATGTCTACTTTTAAATGATGCAAGTCACATTGAAAACAAATATTCTCAGTTTATGTAATCCGTATGAAACCAAGGAGAGGCACAGAATTTCTGTCACACTTATATGCTATTAATCAGAGGCAGGACACGCCCATGCGCCAATCACACTGAAATCAGTCAGGGTAATTTACATACTAGACCACGCCCCCGGACACCGGCATGAAAAACGCAGAGAGACAGGATTAAAAATACTCCGATTCAGTGAGTTTTCAGCACGTTTTGGAAGATGGCACGCGCTTACACATCCGAGGAAACTCTTCAGAATGTTCTGGAAAGTTTACATTTACCTCAGAAGAAGACTGTGTGACTCCGACGACGAACAGGAGCATTTTGAACAGAGAATAGACCCATGCTACACTGGGTAAGTTATTAAGTCTTATATAACTCTTATTCTGATAATATTAAACTAATATTAGTAAATATTTTCCTCACTACAGCTAGCTCTTGTCAGCTTGTGTGACACATTGGCTTTCAATGCCATTTATATAGTTTAGGTAAATCATGCTAGCATGCTGCCTCATGTAGCACAAACATGATATTTCCCGGTGGCTAAGCTAATGCCTTATGGAGTTTACAGATGTTTATATTCACCTTGTTTTGGAAAGCTTTAGATTATGGTTGCTAATGTGTATTTGGCTCCATTTTGGTTAGCTTATAACACTGCTATCGGTAATGTTATTTAGCACAAACAAGCAAGTTGCAGGTGGCTAAAATACTGCCTTATGTAGCTAAGTGATGCTTATGAATATTTCTTTGGTGTAAATGTATATAATCCCTTTTGTTTAGCGTGTATTTACAAATACCTGATAAGATGTAATTGTTTAGAATGTGTTCAATATGTGTGTAATGTCCAGTGGATGGTGTTTTTTAAAACTCAAATTGAATTATGGCAGCAGTGTGTAGTATTATCTATCACCATCATTGATGCTGTCATGTGACCTACAGAAGAGAGGTGTATATTTTTCATGTTGAAGTGTGGATACATTTTTGGTCATCTCTGTACTGTATATATTGTGCATCCATATTAATTGCACATCCATTTACTCTGAACAGTATAGGTTAACATTTTTTTATTTATTTGTTTTTAGGAATGTGTCTGCATCACCCTTGCCTTCACCAGCCCCTCACATCAGGACACGCAAGCTCCGTTCAGATGGACCTCTTGTATTTGTGAAGTGGATGGACACACGAGAAGTATCTACCTGTTCTACCATCCATTCTGCTTTACAGTAGATGTGGTGAAGATGAGGGTGAAATTACAAGGTACATGGACTACAAAGACATTTCCATGTCCTGTGACTGCGTACAACCAGCACATGGGGAGTTGATCACTCTGATCAGCTATTACAATACTATACTACACAGCACAAAACAATGAAGCCGTACAGAAATATTTCTCTACACTGCTTGGACATTGCTCCCACCAATGCTTACCCTGCATGTATGTTTTGTACAGTTTTTTTTTTTTTATCTTGCACTGTTTTACTGCTGAAAAGCTTTATGGAGATGAAGATTTCATTGTTCAGCACGACCTGGCACCTGGTCACAGTGCCAAAACCACTGGTAAATGGTTTACTGACCATGGTATTACTGTGCTCAATTGGCCTGCCAACTCTCCTGACCTGAACCCCATAGAGAATCTGTGCGATATTGTGAAGAGAAAGTTGAGACACAAGACACAAGAATCTGCAAAAGGATTCCTGACCAAGTATTGAGTGCAGAACTGAACATAATTATATGAAGGTTGACTATTTTTGTATTAAAAACACTTTTCTTTTATTGGTCGGATGAAATATGCTAATTTTTTGAGATAGGGATTTTGGGTTTTCATGAGCTGTATGCCACAATCATCAATATTAAAACAATAAAAGGCTTGAACTACTTCAGTTGTGTGTAATGAATCTAAAATATATGAAAGTCTAATGTTGATCAGTACATTACAGAAAATAATGAACTCTATCACAATATGCTAATTTTTTGAGAAGGACCTGTATATTAAAAAAAATCTAATGTGTGCATTGTATCTATGGAAGATTGTAGGACATTTCAAAACATATGTTGCATATCTGTACATTTGTAAAAGTCACATTTCCAAAAATTTAGGACCCACCTTCTGTCATTCATAAACAACTACCACTCCAAGTTTTTAGAGCATTGTATCGTTCTAACCTTTTGTTTGTTTTTCATTCTTTAGATGCACTACTACAACAACAGCTGAAAGCTGAAGAAAAGGAGGCCACAGAGTTTCTTTGCTTCAACAGTTCAGAAATGGCTTCGTTATGCCCCAGAACGGCTGGGGGGAATTGCTCGTGGTGGAAAACCATAAGTTCAGACTCATGTCTTATTATCTGTTTTGCTGAGTAAATACATTTCAACTTACGAATAATGTTTCAGTCATCTGTTGTGTTTCTGACTTGGTTGTTTCTATTTGCATTTGACTGAATTTTGCTGAGGCAGGCTGCCATTTTTATATTATGGTTTTCCAGTCTCTTCTCTTGGCAGTTAGATTCTGTTTTATTAATTCAGAATTAACAATCTCTTCTAATAGTTCTCTTCTAAAAAGTCATATTGTCATCCAGTTTATAATAATTTGTATGTAAGTTGTAGTGTGTTTTATTATATAGTTGTTTTATTGTAATTGTGATGTTACTTCCTGTTTAAATGGGTATGGAGCATAAATAAATAAATATGTTTACATGTAAACTGAAGGATGTTGAGTTACTGACTTTTTGTTTAAAAAAAAAAAAAAAAGCTTTTCAGCCCTACATGGTCTCTGATTTAAAGAAATAAATCAAAACGGACATGATTTACTGTCATAGAATCTTGCTGTTCATAAAGCAAGACTAAACTATAATTGTTTCAATGTTGATTCAATGTTGATTCAATGTAAAATAAGTGATTGAATTTACGTTGAACAAACATTGATTTTATGCCCATCTTGATCTATTTTTCATCATTGAAATAACATTATTTCAAGGTGCAAACCTGATGAAAAATCAACGTTTAACATTGAAATTTCAACATTGATTCAATGACAAGTTGGTTGATGCTTTAATGTTGATTCAACGATGATTCAATGTTGTTCTGCTATCTGGGAAGGGCCTTGCTCAAGGGCCCAACAGTGGCAACTTGGTGGTTGTGGGGTTTGAACCTGGGATCTTCCGAACCGTAGTCCAATGCCTTAACCACTGAGCTACCCCTGGCCCACTTCTTAATCTTCATACTCATCTTCCTCTGTCTCAGTCACTCGCGCAGAACCTTTCACATTGCTTTTACTTTTCCAGTAATTGAAACTGCTTTAGATGTGACCTTATGGACTTCCGAGTGGCGCAGTGGTAAAGTTCTCGCCCTATCATCCGGAGATTGCTGGTTCGATCCCCGGGTGATGCTGTTTCCTCTCACAGCCGGAGCTCTAGAGAGAGCTGATTGGCCGAGCTCTCTCAGGGGGAGGGATGAGAGGTACTTAGTGCTCCCACATTAATCAGGGGCCAATCAGGGGCATCTGTGAGCTCGCGCACGTGGAAGGAGCGGCTAGCGCTTTCCTCCGAGTGCGTTACTCCGCCCCTAACGGTGCGTGAGCGAGCAGTTTGAAAAGATGCGGTCGGCTGACGTCACGCGGTTCAGAGGAAACACGTGATAGTCTTCGGCCCTCCCGGCTAAGTGGTAGTGGTAGCCTTAATGTGGGAGCATTATCTAAATTCAAATTTTATTTGTCACATACACAGTCGTACACAGTACGAAATGCAGTGAAATGCTTACACGACCACCAGTGACCTTAAAAATAAAATAAAACTTATACGTAAGGAATAAATATGAATAAAAAGAAATTACTACAGAAAATAAACTTAACTAGTAAGATAAACTGTACAAATAAGGGCATAATAAAAATATAACAAAATATAGAAATATATATATATTTCTATATTTTGTTATATTTATATTCTATATATAAAAAAGGATATTATATAAATTTGAAAGTGGCAGTAGTTGTACAAATATGCATAAAAAGTGACTTATTAAATTGTCTTGTGCAATGGTCCAGATATATAAATATGTAGTGCGCGAGTGTGTATGAATGTGTCCATGATTGTTCAGTCAATGTTTAAAAGATGTTATCTAGTGACGGGGAGAAATTGGACATGACTAAATTAGGGAGAAATTCCCCCCCCCCCCCCAAAAAAAAAAAAAGATGATCTTTTTTAAATTCATGTTGTATTGCACTGAGCGCTTTAACAATCACACAGCAGGCTTGTGTAGATAATAATTAGGAAGATTTCAATAACTGATGCCTAAATTCTTTGTATCTTGGACTTTACATTATTGTTCATGGTGAGGTGAGAGAATAACAACGGCACGAGTGCAAGAACAAATAACTGATCTTTTAATGTATTAATACCTGACAGAATGATTCTTTATACCGAGACAGTTACAGGAACTGGAGTCTAGTCAATGTTTCTCTTGGTTTGTAAATATAGAAGTCAAGGAGACTTAGGTCATGAGGCGGGGTACACCCTGAGGGGGTTGACATCGCAGTGCACACACACAGACATACACACTATGGGAAATTTGTGAACACCAACTAGTCTAATCTGCATGTCTTTCGACTGTGGACAGAAACCAGAATTCCCGGAGGAAACCCAGCAAGCACAGGGAGAACATGCAAACTCCATGCACATCGAACCCGGACCCTGGAGGTGTATTTAGTGCATTTTTTAAACTGTACACACACTGATGTAGTATCAGACATGTTGTTTAATGAGTCAGCCTTCACGCAGTCATACAGCTGTTGCTGTTTAAAGTGCCAGATGTGCTCATTACATTCTGCAGCGGCTGTTTACTGAGTTTTTATCATTGAAAGATAGAAGAAGAAAAAAAGACTCCCCTATTCAGTTCTTACAGTCGACTCCATCACATATCAGGAGAATGTCAGATTCACATTCTTCTGTGTGTGTGTGTGTGGGGAAGTGAATTGATTTTCCCTGTTTTGACTCTCATGCTGTCCCAGGCAGCACTTCAGCACTCCCTCGTCATTGCACCATCAGGTGGGTGAGTACCTGTGGCGCGCTCGAGGGTCTGCTGAAGTGCTCATAAACAACAAAAAGGCTTCATGTGGAGAACTAACCAGCAACCCCAGGAGATCAGGTGTCTCCAGAAACATGAAGGAGCTCTGTGTTAGCATCCAGTGTGCTCGAGAAACGGGAAAGAGACACCAAGACATGTGACTGGAGAGGGACTTCAACTGGAGCAGAGAGACGGAGTGCTCATGTGGACAGACAGACAGAGCAGACGCGGAGCTTTAATGTACACTTTATTCACACTCAGATGTATATACACAGGAGTACAAGCCTTAGCATTCACAAGCGAAATAATTTTATTAAATTAAATCTCTAAACCTCTTCATGAGCTGGAGTCACTCAGCATCATCCACTGCAATGTGGCTAAAATAAAAAAAAAACTATTTTTTTACTTTATCCTTATAGATTGTCGCATACATACACACATTTAATGTGCACTCTATATCAATACAAACATAATCTTAATAAATGTTCATACACACTCGGTTATGTAGACATTCATCTCAATGTCAAATATATTAGTCTCATGATATTACCAACTGTGTGTGTGTGTGTGTGTGTGTGTATGTGTGTGTGTTAGGAGGTGAATGGTATATGGAAGTCGAACAGCAGGGTTCTCTGTGGAGGGTTGGGTTCTTTGTCGGCTCGGTGTAAGAGTTTAAACAGCCCGGTGCCGATGTTCATGGGGATTCCCATTATTATACACTCAGACACACCTGCAGACAGACGGATGGAGAGACAGACGAATTAATGCACTGAGTCAGACCTGCATATCTCATGAACATGTAACTATAGAATTTATTCATTAGTTATAACAGAAATGGAATAAAACTAGAAGAAAAACTGAAAAATAAAAACTGGAAAAAAAATAACGAAGTCAGAAATGACAAATAAGATCAATAGATCTTACAAAAGGACAACATACACCAGGGGCTGATGTTACTAAAGTTAAAGTACAAGTCCTCACTTTACTTGTGTACTTTAGTGAAAGTACAGACAGACACGTCTTCAAATTCACTCAAGTATAAAGTACAGCCGGTTACGTTACAAGGTTACATCACACAATTACACGTAACAGTCAGCAGGTGAGCAATTTCTGCTTTAAATACAACTACACTGCTGTGGATCTGTGACGCATCGCCAAGCAGAAACGTAGTGAAGTAAAAGTACAGACGTTCACTGGAGTAAAAGTAAGAAGGTTTATCAGTATCATCTAATCTCAATATCATCTACACATGTGTCAAAATATGTACTTAAGCAGAGTAACAAAGTACATTTATCAGTTCCCTCCCTCTCCTGATCTCTCACACAGACACACACAGACACACACACACACACACACACAGGGTCCCATCCAATCTGTCCATCTCTCCCTCCGTCTATAACCTGATTCCCCCCCCTCCCCTTTGTTAACCTCACCACACACGGAGTCTTTCTGTCCGAAGTATGCGGCGTCGAACAGATGATCCGCGGTCTTCTCGAAGGACGCCAGCATCAGCACGCTCTCCTTCATCTTGGCCAGGCCGAAGCGAGTGATGCCCAGGATCTCCCCCTGACACACACACACACACACACAGATTAATGGTGAAGTAGAGAGGGGAGGACAGGTGTCTGAGCGCTGCTGATGTCCCCCTCACCTTGTAGGACATGAGGTCAGCGAGCAGCATGACGTGGCGCCGGTCG
This sequence comes from Channallabes apus, assembly GCA_030522415.1. Lineage (NCBI taxonomy): Eukaryota > Metazoa > Chordata > Actinopteri > Siluriformes > Clariidae > Channallabes > Channallabes apus. The sequence continues at coordinate 73,864,308 of CM060104.1, read as the reverse complement.
ATGCTCATGCCGTGGTTCACCATGGTGTACTGGATCTCGTTAATGATGGTCGTCCGCGCCGCCTCGATGCCCAGCGTCTTCTCCACCTACAGAGGGGTCAATCAAACACTGTGAGGGGGAATGACCATGTACACACACACACACACACACACACACACACTACCTCGTAGGTGTTGTTGGACGTGGTGCGGTTGCCGTTGACGCCGTGTGTTGCCATGACAGCGCGCATGTTATCTCCCTCCACCAGCAGCTTAAACTTCTTACGGCCGCTTTGTTCATCGATGTGGATCACAGCGCGGGAAACCTCGGGGATACCCTGTACAACAACCTACACACACACACACACACACACACACACACACACACACACGGAGAGAGAGAGAGAGAGAGAGAGAGAGAGAGATGGGTATGGACCAGATCTCTGAGCAGACTGTGTGTGTGTGTGTGTGTGTGTGTGTGTGTGTGTGTGTGTGTACCTTGGGCAGCTCCTGTTTGAGAGACTGCATGACGTAGTACATGGAGCTCTTGCTGTTCTCTCGTGGAGACACACACACCACCGCCTCACCGTGAACCGCGATATCAGCCGGCTTCACGCGCAGCTTACTCATACAGATAGAGTACCGCACCGTCTCTGCATTCACCTGCAGGGGGCGACAGAGAGAGAGAGACAGAGCGAGAGAGAGAGAGAGAGAGAGACATTTACAGCCAGAGAAATGAGAGAGAGAGAGAGAGGAAGATGCTGTGTGTGTGTGTGTGTGTGTGTGTGTGTTTGTACCTCCAGTCTCAGAAGGCGGATCCTCTCCAGTGAGAGTTTGACGAGGATGAAGCAGTCATCAGGCAGAAACACCTCCTCTATATACTCAGAGATCTAACACACACACACACACACCTGCATTAGAACAATGTGTGTTACAGCACACTGAGGATTACTGAGCAGCATACAGTGAGCTGTGTGTGTGTGTGTGTGTGTGTGTGTGTGTGTGTGTGTGAGACCTCTCCCAGCAGCGTTTTCTCGATCCTGCCCTTCACCAGCCGGGCGAAGTCCGCGTCGTCCTCCGTGTCCAGGTGAGCAGTAATGATAGGTGTGCTGTCAGGGGACAGAGTCTTCATCATCACCCTCATCATCATCACCCTCACCATCATCCTCAACCTCATCACCCCCCCCCCCCACGCTGTACCCCTGCGTGCGTCTGACCTGATGTTCTTGGAGGCGTTGATGATTTCTTTGATGCGCGGGACCCCCAGCGTGATGTTCATCGACGCCACACCTGCAAAGTGGAACGTCTTCAGCGTCATCTGGGTCCCGGGTTCTCCGATACTCTGAGCACACAGAGCGCCAACGGCAGAGCCCGGCTCCATCTGAGCCCTGTACACCACGGGCACCGGGTTAACACACACACACTCACTCACACACACACACCTTAAACATGCACATACACACACTTCACCTCATGTACTTGTCTCTGCATGTTTCCAGAAACTTCTCCAGCTGTGTGGGCGTGACCCTGTCCAACTGGTACAACACTTTAGGCTGTAGGAGACAAAAAATAAAGAGCTGATCATGTGTGTATACATACACACACACACACACACACACACACACACACACACACACACACACACACACGCACCCTGACTCTCAAACGTACCTCTGTGGTTCCATTATCATTTATGCCGTACTTGTCTCTGGTCTTTTTGATTTTCTCCGCCACACTGTTGATAAACTTTTTAATTTCCTGAAGTAGGACAGAAACACACACACACACACACACACACACACACTAATGTGATAGCAATTCAAATTTCTCATCAAGTCCGCACTTCAGCATGCAAATCTCACACAGTGTTAACTAGCACGAATGATCTAGTACACACTAGTGTGTGTGTGTGTGTGTGTGTGTGTGTGTGTGTGTGTGTGTGTGTGTGTGAGAGAGGAGATAAATAACCGGTTAAATAAAGAAAAAAATCATAATCTGTTGATAATAAATGGTATTTATGAAACTGTTGTATAAATGCGATCACACACTCGGGTCGTGCTGTTGTACTGAATATCAGCACAGTCGTGATACCTTCAGCAACTCTCGCTGCATCCTCGTACCTACAACCGCATCACAGCCGCGCTGATATTCAGTACAACAGCACGACCTCGAGTGTCATCCTGCTTAAAATGTTCAACACAAAATGAAGTTTTATTATAATAAAATCCTCTGATTAATATTAGATAAATGAAACTTAGCTGATTAGTTGAGACTAAACACAGGCAGGCTTATCATCAGACACTTGTTTAATCCAGTCCTCATGCTACTTCTCACACACACACACACACACACACACACAGCAGTACCAAGACCCTGTGAGAACTCATTACTGTATCAAGACTCCACATGTCGCCTACAGCAGAACACAGATAATTAGTGTGTAATGAAATATTAATTCAATTCAGTTTTATTTGTATAGCGCTTTTAACAATTGACATTGTCTCAAAACAGCTTTACACAATCAAAAGAATTATTTAAGTTTGTATGGAATGTGAATATGTATGAATCAAAATGTTCAGATATTCCCTGGCGAGCAAGCCCGAGGGCGACAGTGGCAAGGAAAAACTCCCTGAGACGGTAATAGGAAGAAATATTACACTGCAGTGAGAGACTGGGAGCAGAACACTGGACGTACACACACACACACACACACACACACACACACACACACACACACACACTTTCAGAGCTGACAAGTTAAACCTTATATGAACAGCATAAGAACCACATGCTGTACACACTTAGTTTCAGCACATGCGTGTGAGCGCGCACACACACACACACACTCACTGACCCTCTACCTCAAGAAACCTCTGAGAGCCCGTACCGGTCATCATCTTTAATTAAGAGAAACACACATGATCAAGATCTATGTATGACCACACACACACACACACACACACACACACACACACACACACACCCTTCATGTTTGTAGTGTAGACTAATGTAATGAACAGGCTGCTGTCCAAACATTACTTATCCAGCAGTGTGTGTGTGTGTGTGTGTGTGTGTGTGTGTGTGTGTGTGTGTGTAAAGTGTGTGTGTGTACCTGTAAGAAAGTGTCTCTGCAGCAGGTGAAGTCGTTCCTCTTCATGATGGAGTCCGTGGTCAGCACCAGCTCGTTTTTACTTAGCGCAGGTTCATCAGCACAGGTGTGGACGGCCTACAGGGGGCGGAGCCAGGCACAGCGAGGGGTCAGATTTATCGAATTAACACTTTAATGCTGGACAGGTGTTAGAGCAGGTGTAGGACATGGGAGGGGTGAGTGAGGGGCGTGGGGTGTGGGCGGGGCAGGGGTGTGGGACATGGTGAGGACATTTGTAGGATAGGTGTGGAATACGAGTAGGACATTGGGGGGGGGGGGGTGACGGGTGTTGGATATACTGTAGGTGGGACAGGTGTCCACCTGTCAATTCTTACTGTCCATCTGTCTACTTGTGTACCTGTCCTCTCCATCTACTTGTCCTCCTCCCTGTCGGACTGTGTCTGTGTCCATGTTTCATGGTTCCACTGTTGAGCCCTTGAGCAGAGCCTTTAACCCCATGTGCTGCAGGGGGCGCTGTACCCTGTCTGACCCTGCACTCTGACCCCAGTGTCCTAACTGATATACGATGAAATATCCATCTCACTGTGCTGTAGGACCATGTGACAGGCAGGTGGAGAGGTTAAGATTGAGTTCCCTGACTGTACACACACACACACCTAACCCTGTTAATTATCTAGTGTCTCTCATGCCATGTGTCTGTCTGTCTGTCTGTCCTGTTCTACCTGTTCACCCCCCCCATACCTACCCTGATGTTATCCAGCACCCTCTTGAACTCGAGCGGCTCGTCTTTGCCCTCCATGGCGGCGGGGTCGAGTCCGTCCCCCCCGTAGATAAACTGGATGATGTCACCGGTCGAGCTGCGCACGGTGAGGTCATACTGAGAGCACAGGTCCTCCAGAGACTTCACCAAGCGCCTCTGTGTACACACACACACACACACACACACACACACACACACACACAGTATCAGTGTGTTAATGTACGTACATGACCGATACACCTTACATAAATACGAACACGTTCAAACAAAACACACACGATGGAGAACTGCAGGTTAGTACAGTAGTGAGCATGTAACCATGGCAACCACCAGAGAGACTGAACAGGACAGATACAACAAAGTTTCTTAAAAGATAAAAAGAAAAAAATTATTAATTTGACCATTAAAATGGCAGAGTGAGCATGACTCTGAACACACACACACACACACACACACACACACACACACACACACATCTAGTTAAGAGCCTGTAACTTAGATTTTTTGTTTCTTCACACACAAGATCAAAAAAATTTTGGGGGACACGACGATTAAAGCTAAATAAAATCTGACTGATTCTGTTTGTATCAGTTTTTGTACGTCTCAGACAGGCAGTAACCAATCAGAAGTCTGGATTTAAGTTTTTACATTCTAGAACAAAACTGCACTTTTTAAAATGATGCAATAACACAGACGACATTAGATAATTATCAGCCAGTTGTTAATTTAAGACCTGAAGGTCAGCTGTTCTAGAACAGTTCCTACAAGAACAGTATTATAATCGAGTGTGTTTGTAAAACCCATCGAGCTCCATGATGATGAAACTGTCCCTCATGAAGACCTTCACAGGAGAACGAGACCAAAACTGACCCTCTGCTGCAGAGGAGACGTTCATGTAGAGTCACCAGCCTCAGAAATCACCAATTAACAACCAGCACCTCAGATTAGAGGCGTTATGAAGCTTCACAGAGCAGAAGTAGCAGATAAACATCTCAATATCAACTGTTCAAAGGAGATTATTGTGGATTTTAGATAATAAACGCCTTCAGTATTGATTTACAGTGTAGAAAGAAATAAACATCAGGAACGAACATGGAGTTAGAAGGGGTGTACAAACTTTTGACTAGAAGTGTATATAGGGTGTTTTGCGTGACCAGAGCTTGGCCTTGCTCCAGTTAAGATGATTTACTCCATCAGGGCCACAGTGCTTTACAGTGAATCACAGTGATTTACTCCATCAGGGCTTACACTGGTAGCGTCGACCTGAGGATTTACTTTCAGAGAGAGAAATCACACACTGATCACGCGGAGACGCTCACTCTCTGTGTGTGTGTGTGTGTGTGTGTGTGTGTGTGTGTGTGTGTGTGTGTGTGTGCGTGTGTATACCTGCATGTATCCGGTCTCTGCTGTTTTCACCGCCGTGTCCACGAGTCCCTCACGGCCGGCCATCGTGTGGAAAAAAAACTCAGTGGGAGTCAAACCTGAGTAAAAACTGTCTGCCACGAAGCCTTTAGCTGCAGGAAGCTGAACACACACACACACACACACACACACACACACACACACACACAGCATTAAAACTTCAACATGATGAAGTAAAACAAACTGGTTGAGGTTCCAGAGCTCTTCCTGCTGGAGTGTATTTACTGACCTCATGTTAAATTAAAAGACAGTTTTGAACATTTGTGTTACTGTTTAACCCAAACCACAGTGTGTGTGTGTGTGTTGAGGAGAAACTACATCAACCCACCCCGCCCCGTACCGCTCGACCCACTGACTCTCCTCCTCCCCGTCTCCTGTCACACTCCTCAGCCAGACTCTACCACCACTTTCTGATAGCTGTTTTGGTTAATAAGTATGGACGTCTTTCCATGTCAGTGTTACACTCTAGGCAGTAATGTGTGTGTGTGTGTGTGTGTGTGAGTTGATGACAGAGTGTGTTCTTACCTTGGAGTGTTTCTCGAAGTGTGGCAGCGATCGGTTCTCAAAGCCATCGGGAACTCGAGAGCCACTGATGGCCTGCTGACCCACACACGCGATCATCTGAGAGATGTTAATGAAGGAGCCTGCGCGCACACACGCACACACACACACACACACACACACAGAGACAATGTGGAACATTAGTATCTGTATTAGAGTATAGAGGGACTGTAGTATTGTGGTCTTTGTGTAGTGATACAGTGCAGCGACAGCAGAAAGCAAGTAGAAGAGTACTGTAGTGTAGTGTAGTGTAGTGTAGTGTAGTGTACAGTAGTGTAGTGTAGTGTACAGTAGTGTAGTGTAGAGTAGTGTAGTGTAGTGTAGTGTAGTGTAGAGTAGAGTAGTGTAGTTTAGAGTAGAGTAGAGTAGTGTACTGTACTGTAGTGGAGTGTAGTGTACTGTACTGTAGTGTAGTGTAGAGTAGTGTAGTGCAGAGTAGTGTAGTGTAGTGTAGTGTAGTGTAGTGTAGTGTAGTGTAGTGTAGAGTAGAGTAGTGTAGTGTAGTGTAGTGTAGTGTAGAGTAGAGTAGAGTAGAGTAGTGTAGAGTAGAGTACTGTAGAGTAGAGTAGTGTAGTGTAGTGTAGTGTAGAGTAGAGTAGAGTAGTGTAGTGTAGTGTAGAGTAGAGTAGTGTAGTTTAGAGTAGAGTAGAGTAGTGTACTGTACTGTAGTGTAGTGTAGTGTAGTGTACAGTAGTGTAGTGTAGAGTAGAGTAGAGTAGAGTAGAGTAGTGCAGAGTAGAGTAGTGTAGTGCAGAGTAGAGTAGAGTAGAGTAGAGTAGAGTAGAGTAGTGTAGTGTAGTGTAGTGTAGTGTAGTGTAGTGTAGTGTAGTGTAGTGTAGTGTAGAGTAGAGTAGAGTAGAGTAGAGTAGTGTAGTGTAGTGTAGTGTAGTGTAGAGTACTGTAGTGTAGTGTAGTGTAGAGTACTGTAGTGTAGTGTAGAGTAGAGTAGAGTAGTGTAGTGTAGTGTAGAGTAGTGTAGAGTAGTGTAGTGTAGAGTAGTGTAGAGTACTGTAGTGTAGAGTACTGTAGTGTAGAGTACTGTAGTGTAGAGTAGAGTAGAGTAGAGTAGTGTAGTGTAGTGTAGAGTACTGTAGTGTAGTGTAGTGTAGAGTACTGTAGAGTAGAGTAGAGTAGTGTAGTGTAGTGTAGAGTAGAGTAGTGTAGAGTAGAGTAGAGTAGTGTAGTGTAGTGTAGTGTAGTGTAGTGTAGAGTAGTGTAGAGTAGAGTAGTGTAGTTTAGAGTAGAGTAGAGTAGTGTACTGTACTGTAGTGTAGTGTAGTGTACAGTAGTGTAGTGTAGAGTAGAGTAGTGTAGTGTACAGTAGTGTAGTGTAGAGTAGAGTAGTGTAGAGTAGAGTAGTGTAGTGTAGTGCAGAGTAGAGTAGAGTAGAGTAGAGTAGAGTAGTGTAGAGTAGTGTAGTGTAGAGTAGTGTAGTGTAGAGTAGTGTAGTGTAGAGTACTGTAGTGTAGTGTAGTGTAGTGTACAGTAGTGTAGTGTAGTGTACAGTAGTGTAGTGTAGTGTAGAGTAGTGTAGTGTAGTGTAGTGTAGTGTAGTGTAGAGTAGAGTAGAGTAGAGTAGTGTAGAGTAGAGTAGTGTAGAGTAGTGTAGAGTAGAGTAGTGTAGTTTAGAGTAGAGTAGTGTACTGTACTGTAGTGTAGTGTAGAGTAGTGTAGTGTAGAGTAGTGTAGTGTAGAGTAGAGTAGTGTAGTGTAGTGTAGAGTAGAGTAGTGTAGAGTAGAGTAGTGTAGTGTAGAGTAGTGTAGAGTAGTGTAGTGTAGAGTAGTGTAGTGTAGAGTAGTGTAGTGTAGAGTAGTGTAGAGTAGAGTACTGTAGTGTAGAGTACTGTAGTGTAGAGTACTGTAGTGTAGAGTACTGTAGTGTAGAGTACTGTAGTGTAGAGTACTGTAGTGTAGTGTAGAGTACTGTAGTGTAGAGTAGTGTAGTGTAGAGTAGCGTAGTGTAGAGTAGCGTAGTGTAGAGTAGCGTAGTGTAGTGTAGTGTAGAGTAGTGTAGTGTAGAGTAGTGTAGAGTAGTGTAGTGTAGAGTAGTGTAGAGTAGTGTAGTGTAGAGTAGTGTAGAGTAGTGTAGTGTAGAGTAGTGTAGTGTAGTGTAGAGTACTGTAGTGTAGAGTAGTGTAGTGTAGTGTAGAGTAGTGTAGTGTAGTGTAGTGTAGAGTAGTGTAGTGTAGAGTAGTGTAGTGTAGAGTAGTGTAGTGTAGAGTAGTGTAGTGTAGAGTAGAGTAGAGTAGTGTAGTGTAGAGTAGTGTAGTGTAGAGTAGAGTAGAGTAGTGTAGTGTAGAGTACTGTAGTGTAGAGTAGTGTAGTGTAGAGTAGTGTAGTGTAGTGTAGAGTAGTGTAGTGTAGTGTAGTGTAGTGTAGAGTAGAGTAGTGTAGTGTAGAGTACTGTAGTGTAGAGTAGTGTAGTGTAGTGTAGAGTAGTGTAGTGTAGTGTAGTGTAGAGTAGTGTAGTGTAGAGTAGTGTAGTGTAGAGTAGTGTAGTGTAGAGTAGTGTAGTGTAGAGTAGAGTAGAGTACTGTAGTGTAGAGTAGTGTAGTGTAGAGTAGTGTAGTGTAGTGTAGAGTAGTGTAGTGTAGTGTAGTGTAGAGTAGTGTAGTATAGAGTAGTGTAGTGTAGAGTAGTGTAGTATAGAGTAGTTTAGTGTAGTGTAGTGTAGTGTAGAGTAGTGTAGAGTAGAGTACTGTAGTGTAGAGTAGTGTAGTGTATTGTAGTGTAGTGTAGAGTAGTGTAGTGTAGTATAGTGTAGAGTAGTGTAGTGTACTGTAGTGTAGTGTAGAGTAGTGTAGTGTAGAGTAGTGTAGAGTAGTGTAGTGTAGAGTAGTGTAGAGTAGAGTAGTGTAGTGTAGTGTAGTGTAATATAGTGTAGAGTAGTGTAGTGTAGTGTAGTGTAGTGTAGAGTACTGTAGTGTAGTGTAGTGTAGAGTAGTGTAGTGTAGAGTAGTGTAGTATAGAGTAGTGTAGTGTAGTGTAGTGTAGAGTAGAGTACTGTAGTGTAGAGTAGTGTAGTGTAGAGTAGTGTAGTGTAGAGTAGTGTAGTGTAGAGTAGTGTAGTGTAATATAGTGTAGAGTAGTGTAGTGTACTGTAGTGTAGAGTAGTGTAGTGTATTGTAGTGTAGTGTAGAGTAGTGTAGTGTAGAGTAGTGTAGAGTAGTGTAGTGTAGTATAGTGTAGAGTAGTGTAGTGTACTGTAGTGTAGTGTAGAGTAGAGTACTGTAGTGTAGAGTAGTGTAGTGTAGAGTAGTGTAGTGTAGTATAGTGTAGAGTAGTGTAGTGTACTGTAGTGTAGTGTAGTGTAGTGTAGTGTAGAGTAGTGTAGTGTAGAGTAGTGTAGAGTAGAGTAGTGTAGTATAGTGTAGTGTAATATAGTGTAGAGTAGTGTAGTGTAGTGTAGTGTAGTGTAGAGTACTGTAGTGTAGTGTAGTGTAGAGTAGTGTAGTGTAGAGTAGTGTAGTATAGAGTAGTGTAGTGTAGTGTAGTGTAGAGTACTGTAGTGTAGAGTAGTGTAGTATAGAGTAGTGTAGTGTAGTGTAGTGTAGAGTAGTGTAGAGTAGAGTACTGTAGTGTAGAGTAGTGTAGTGTATTGTAGTGTAGTGTAGAGTAGTGTAGTGTAGAGTAGTGTAGTGTAGAGTAGAGTACTGTAGTGTAGTGTAGTGTACTGTAGTGTAGTGCAGAGTAGTGTAGTGTAGAGTAGTGTAGAGTACTGTAGTGTAGTGTAGAGTAGTGTAGTGTAGTGTAGTGTAGAGTAGTGTAGAGTAGAGTAGAGTAGTGTAGTGTAGAGTAGTGTAGAGTAGAGTAGAGTAGTGTAAAACAAATGAAACTCTGTAGCCTATATTAACAATATACAGTCATTCTTATCGAAGTGTCTTCAATAGGAATCAAATAAACTCAATGAAAACAGTCTTTTTTGATCTTTCATATTTCTACCTACTCAGTGTGAAACCTGGGCCTGTCTGGAGGAACACAGAGCTGATATCCTGCAGGAATTGAAGAAAGACACGGCTACGTTTACACTGCCAGGTAAATGTGACCCAATTCAGATTTTTTGCTCATATGTGACACATATCGGATATGTTCGTGTAAACAGGAAAAAAACGCATGCGTTCCGATATTTCGAGATCGGTTTCAGGCCTCCTTCATGTGTGGAAATAAATCGGATATAAATCAGATATGTGCTGATGTGATTGTCGTGTAAACAGACAGATTGGATTTCCTGAGGCTTTGTGTTCTGTACGTCATTAAAACTGCGACGTCTTCACGGTTTAATGACTTAATGTTACACTCGCCTTGTGTTAATGCTTATTTGGGCTAAATAACATTAAGAAATCAGTATTTGGTGAATAATGCATACCGTATGCACAGGCTGCAATTTTATTATTTTATTTTCTCCTTCTCCGTTTTAAAATCATGGTGACGTTTTGCGTACTTTGCCTATATCGCATTGCTAGCGTTAAGCATATTTCACCTTCGTCTATCTTGGTTAGTGTGTAGCGCAAGAACCTCCCTTTAACTCTGCGCAATGTTTCAGATGGTATGGCGAGTGTAAACACGTGTATCGGGTATGAGTCCTAGTTGAAATAACGTGTAAACAGACGGTCAAAAAAATCAGATATAGGCAACAAATCAGAATTGGGCATCGAGACCTGCAGTGTAAACGTAGGAGAAGATCTTCAACAGCTTAGTCTCTCTCTGTTTTTAGTTTTTATAGCTGTCAGGGTTAAGAAGCTCAATCACTAATTCTCGTCTCGAAATACAAGGCAATTAGCTATCTGCTGCCACCTATTGATATGGAAGAGTACTGTATGACATGATTACTCTGCCGGTGTAGACAGCGCGGGACACTCGACAATGGCATATTATTCGCAGACTTATTAATTTTCCAAAAAATGTTTTACACCAATTAGGTGAAATTGAACAATTTCCCACGGCACACCTGACGATCTCTCACGGCACACGAGTGTACCGCGGCACAGTGGTTGAAAAACACTGGTGTAGAGTATATTAGAGTAGTACAGTGTAGTGTAGAGTACAGTATAGTAAAGTAGAGTAGAATAGTGCAGTATAGCATAGTGTAGTGTAGAGATGGTATAGTGATGGTACAGTGCGAGTACAGTGCACAGCATGTAGAGAACATGGAGTAAAGTGAAATACAGTTAGGTTTACACAAGTGTCCATAAAGAGACACACTGAGGGGGCTGAGGCGATTATCTCATGGTTATATGGAGTAGATGAAAAGTATGAAAATAGTACTGTGGTGTTATACAGTGAAAGTACTGTGGAGTAAACTGCAGATAGTACGATAACAGGATGGTACAGTGTGAGTATAGTGATGGTACAGTGTGAGTATAGTGATGGTACAGTGTGAGTATAGTGATGAATATTTTGGTCTGAATGAGTCACTCCGTCAGGATATTTCTATAAGCACGAGCCCCGTCTAATTGGTCGCGGTGGTGGTGTCGCCACTATCTACAATGATGTACTCACTGTTACCCAGAAAATAAGGCCCAGGTTTAATTCATTTGAAGTGCTTATCATTAATGTTGCACTCAATGAAATACGTAATAAACCCTTGCTATATTTTACCCTGGCCACCGTGTACAGACCCCCGGGGCCATATGGCAATTTTCTTAAAGAATTTGGACATCTGCTATCAGACCTATTGGTTAACTCTGACAAAGTGTTGATAGTAGGAGACTTTAACATTCATGTAGATGATGCTAACGACGCTTTAGCACTCACATTTATGGATTTACTAAATTCCTTTGGGGTTAAACAAAATATAATTGGAGCAACTCACCGCTTTAATCATACGCTAGATTTAATTATATCCCATGGTATAGATGTCTCTAATATAGAGATCATACCTCAAAGTGATGATATCACAGATCATCACCTCCTGACATATACTCTACCCGTAGAACAGATTAGCTGTGTCTCCCCACGTTATCAATCTGTTAGAAATATGAATCCCACTACTAAAGACAGATTCACAAGTAATCTGCCGGATCTGTCCCAATTTCTTATTAGACCCCTAAATGCAGATGATCTAGATGAAGTGACTAACAGCATGGGCACTATTCTTACCAGTACATTAGACACTGTTGCTCCCATCATATTAAAACAAGTCAGAGATAAAACATTTGCACCGTGGTACAACAGTCATACTCGCGCCCTAAAGAGAGCAACCCGTAACCTCGAGCGAAAATGGAGGAAAACTAAACTAGAAGTTTTTCGAATTGCGTATAAAGACAGTATGTGCAGCTATAGACAGGCTCTAAAAACTGCTAGGACTGAGCATCTTAGCCAACTGATAGCAAGAAACCAAAACAATCCCAGGTTCTTATTTAGTACAGTGGCTCGCCTAACAAAACCTAAGATGCCCGCAGAGAGTATCCCATCACAGTTTAGAAGTGAAGAATTTATGGACTTCTTAAATGAAAAAATCAATATCATCAGGAAGAAAATAATGGAGGTTCAACCTCTAATAGTATCTCACGATCCAGTTCAGCCTATAGCTTCACATTTAGATTTTCACTGCTTTACAGGTATAGGACAGGAAGAGCTGTATAAACTCATCACCTCGGCTAAATCAACAACGTGCCTGTTAGACCCAATCCCAACCAGATTTTTAAAAGAAGTGTTGGAGAGCCACTTCTAAACATTATTAATTCTTCATTACATCTAGGTCACGTCCCTAAACCTTTCAAGTTAGCAGTTATTAAGCCGCTTCTTAAAAAATCAAATTTGGACGCAAATGAAATAAATTACAGACCGATTTCAAACCTTCCGTTCATATAAAAAAATACTAGAAAAAGTAGTATCAGCTCAAATATGCACATTCTTGCAGGATAACAACATCCTTGAAGAATTTCAGTCAGGTTTCAGGCCCCATCATAGCACAGAAACTGCACTAGTTAAGATTACAAACGACTTGTTTTTAGCTTCAGACCAAGGCTGCATCTCATTGCTAGTCCTGCTTGATCTTAGTGCTGCATTCGACACTGTAGATCATAATATTCTCATAGATCGCTTACAAAATTATATAGGTATTCAGGGTAAAGCATTAAAATGGTTTAGATCTTACCTGTCTGATCGCTACCATTTTGTAGATCTAAATGGAGAACCGTCTGGTGTAATGCTTGTGAAATATGGGGTCCCACAAGGGTCAGTTTTAGGACCTCTGTTGTTCTCAATATACATGCTTCCCTTGGGTAACATCATTAGAAGACATGGGATTAGTTTCCATTGTTATGCTGATGATACCCAATTATATATCTCAACTAAACCAGACGAAATACCTAAGTTGTCTAGATTAACTGAGTGTGTCCAGGACATAAAAGATTGGATGACCAATAACTTTCTTTTATTAAATTCAGATAAGACAGAGATATTACTTATTGGCCCAAAAACCAGCACACAACAGCTTTCACAATTCAGCCTGCTTTAGAAGTATCTACTGTTACTACCAGCTCAGCAGTAAAAGACCTGGGCGTAATATTAGACAGTAACTTGTCTTTTGAAAATCACATTTCAAATATCATAAAAACAGCCTTTTTCCATCTTCGAAATATTGCTAAACTTAGGAACATCTTATCCGTATCTGATGCAGAAAAGCTAGTCCATGCATTCATCACCTCCAGACTGGACTACTGCAATGCATTACTAGGTGGTTGTACTGCATCCTCAATAAACAAGCTTCAGTTTATCCAAAATGCAGCTGCCAGGGTTCTCACTAGATCCAGAAAATATGATCATATAAACCCAATATTATCATCCCTGCACTGGCTACCTGTTCAGTTTAGAATAAATTACAAAATAGTATTACTTACATACAAGGCCTTAAATGGTTTAGCTCCCACATACCTAACCAGTCTTCTGATGCGCTACAATCCAACACGCGCCTTAAGATCACAAAGCTCCGGTCTTCTGGTAGTTCCCAGAATTTCAAAATCTACAAAAGGGGGCGGGGCATTTTCATATTTAGCTCCAAAGCTTTGGAATAGCCTTCCAGACAGTGTTCAGGGAGCAGACACGGTTTCCCAGTTCAAAAGTAGACTCAAGACGCATCTTTTTAATCTGGCATACACATAACTCATCCCATAATCTCATACTCCAGTACACCTATCCCGAATGGCAACTACGCTAATTCTCCCCATCTGTTCTGTATTTCTCTACCCATCCCGAGGCATCGGGAGATTTTTCCAGCTTCAGTAGACAAAGGCCGACCCCGCGAGGTTCCTGAGGCATCCAGAGAAGGACCAGCTCCAGCTGGATTCAGCTTTATGATGGTTGGAGCTACACATGCTGCTCCTGTGCTTCCAGTGATCCAGACCTCATCTGCCCTCTGCACCTACTGACTCGTCCCTATGCTGAACTGGTCTTCATGTCAATTTAAATAATTTCTGTCATATTGAATTTTCACCTGCACAACACACAAGATGTTATATCATTTCTATCTGTTATCGCCCAGATGAGGATCGGTTCCCTGTTGAGTCTGGTTCTTCTCAAGGTTTCTTCCTAATGCCATCTCAGGGAGTTTTTCCTTGCCACCGTCGCCGTCACCCTTGGCTTGCTCATCAGAGAAATTTCATTCATTCGTCTCATTATTATTATCTGCACATTTTTCTCACACATCCACACTTCCAATTATTTTCTTTTCTATAATTATTATTATTTATTTTTATTTATTTATTATTATTTTTAAGTGTGAGCACAGTGTGAGTATAGTGACGGCACAGTGTGAGTATAGTGACGGCACAGTGGGAGTATAGTGACGGCACAGTGGGAGCACAGTGTGAGTATAGGCACGGTACAGTGTGAGCACAGTGTGAGTATAGTGACGGTACAGTGTGAGCACAGTGTGAGTATAGTGACGGTACAGTGTGAGCACAGTGTGAGTATAGTGACGGTACAGTGTGAGCACAGTGTGAGTATAGTGACGGTACAGTGTGAGTACAGTCTGAGTATAGTGATGGTACAGTGTGAGTACACCGTGAGTACAGTGTGAGTATAGTGACGGCACAGTGTGAGTATAGTGACGGCACAGTGGGAGTATAGTGACGGCACAGTGGGAGTATAGTGACGGCACAGTGGGAGTATAGTGACGGCACAGTGGGAGTATAGTGACGGTACAGTGTGAGTACACTGTGAGTATAGTGGCGGTACAGTGTGAGTATAGTGATGGCACAGTGCGAGTATAGTGATGGTACAGTGCGAGTATAGTGATGGTACAGTGCGAGTATAGTGATGGTACAGTGCGAGTATAGTGATGGTACAGTGAGTACAGTGTGAGTATAGTGATGGCGCAGTGTGAGCACAGTGTGAGTATAGTGACGGAACAGTGTGAGTACAGTGTGAGTATAGTGACGGAACAGTGTGAGCACAGTGTGAGTATAGTGACGGTAAAGTGATGGAACAGTGTGAGCACAGTGTGAGTATAGTGATGGTACAGTGTGAGTACAGTGACGGTACAGTGTGAGTACAGTGTGAGTATAGTGACGGTACAGTGTGAGTATAGTGACGGTACAGTGTGAGCACAGTGTGAGTATAGTGACGGTACAGTGTGAGCACAGTGTGAGCATAGTGACGGTACAGTGTGAGCACAGTGTGTGTATAGTGACGGTACAGTGTGAGTACAGTGTGAGCAAAGTGACGGTACAGTGTGAGTATAGTGACGGTACAGTGTGAGTATAGTGACGGTACAGTGTGAGTACAGTGAGTATAGTGATGGTACAGTGTGAGCACAGTGTGAGTATAGTGACGGAACAGTGTGAGCACAGTGTGAGTATAGTGACGGTACAGTGTGAGCACAGTGTGAGTATAGTGACGGTACAGTGTGAGCATAGTGACGGTACAGTGTGAGTACAATGTGAGCATAGTGACGGTACAGTGTGAGTATAGTGACGGTACAGTGTGAGTATAGTGATGGTACAGTGTGAGTACAGTGAGTATAGTGATGGTACAGTGTGAGCACAGTGTGAGTATAGTGACGGCACAGTGTGAGTATAGTGACGGCACAGTGTGAGTATAGTGACGGCACAGTGTGAGTATAGTGACGGCACAGTGTGAGTACAGTGACGGTACACTGAGTATAGTGACGGTACACTGTGAGTATAGTGACGGTACAGTGAGTACAGTGTGAGTATAGTGACGGAACAGTGTGAGCACAGTGTGAGTATAGTGACGGTACAGTGTGAGTACAGTGTGAGTATAGTGATGGTCCAGTGTGAGTATAGTGATGGTCCAGTGTGAGTATAGTGATGGTCCAGTGTGAGTACAGTGACGGTACAGTGTGAGTATAGTGACGGTACAGTGTGAGTACAGTGTGAGTATAGTGACGGTACAGTGTGAGTATAGTGACGGTACAGTGTGAGTATAGTGACGGTACAGTGTGAGTATAGTGACGGTACAGTGTGAGTATAGTGATGGTACAATGTGAGTATAGTGATGGTACAGTGTGAGTACAGTGAGTATAGTGATGGTACAGTGTGAGCACAGTGTGAGTATAATGACGGTACAGTGTGAGTATAGTGACGGCACAGTGTGAGTACAGTGTGAGTATAATGACGGTACAGTGTGAGTACAGTGTGAGTATAGTGACGGAACAGTGTGAGTACAGTGTGAGTATAGTGACGGAACAGTGTGAGTACAGTGTGAGTATAGTGACGGAACAGTGTGAGCACAGTGTGAGTATAGTGACGGTACAGTGTGAGTATAGTGACGGTACAGTGAGTACAGTGTGAGTATAGTGACGGTACAGTGTGAGTAGAGTGACGGTACAGTGTGAGTACAGTGTGAGTATAGTGACGGTACAGTGTGAGTATAGTGACGGTACAGTGTGAGTATAGTGACGGTACAGTGTGAGTACAGTGACGGTACAGTGTGAGTACAGTGTGAGTATAGTGACGGTACAGTGTGAGTACAGTGTGAGTACAGTGACGGTACAGTGTGAGTACAGTGACGGCACAGTGTGAGTATAGTGACGGCACAGTGTGAGTATAGTGACGGCACAGTGTGAGTATAGTGCCGGCACAGTGTGAGTATAGTGACGGTACAGTGTGAGTATAGTGACGGTACAGTGTGAGCACAGTGTGAGTATAGTGACGGTACAGTGTGAGCACAGTGTGAGTATAGTGACGGTACAGTGTGAGCACAATGTGAGTATAGTGACGGTACAGTGTGAGTACACTGTGAGTACAGTGTGAGTATAGTGATGGTACAGTGTGAGTACACTTAGTATAGTGATGGTACAGTGTGAGTACACTGAGTATAGTGATGGTACAGTGTGAGTACACTGTGAGTATAGTGGCGGTACAGTGTGAGTATAGTGATGGTACAGTGCGAGTATAGTGATCGTACAGTGCGAGTATAGTGATGGTACAGTGCGAGTATAGTGATGGAACAGTGCGAGTATAGTGATGGAACAGTGCGAGTATAGTGATGGAACAGTGCGAGTATAGTGATGGTACAGTGCGAGTATAGTGATGGTACAGTGAGTACAGTGTGAGTATAGTGATGGCGCAGTGTGAGCACAGTGTGAGTATAGTGACGGAACAGTGTGAGTACAGTGTGAGTATAGTGACGGTACAGTGAGTACAGTGTGAGTATAGTGACTGTACAGTGTGAGCACAGTGTGAGTATAGTGACGATAAAGTGATGGAACAGTGTGAGCACAGTGTGAGTATAGTGATGGTACAGTGTGAGTACAGTGACGGTACAGTGTGAGTATAGTGATGGTACAGTGTGAGTACAGTGACGGTACAGTGTGAGTACAGTGTGAGTATAGTGACGGTACAGTGTGAGTATAGTGACGGTACAGTGTGAGCACAGTGTGAGTATAGTGACGGTACAGTGTGAGCACAGTGTGAGTATAGTGACGGTACAGTGTGAGCACAGTGTGAGTATAGTGACGGTACAGTGTGAGTACAGTGTGAGCATAGTGACGGTACAGTGTGAGTACAGTGTGAGCATAGTGACGGTACAGTGTGAGTATAGTGACGGTACAGTATGAGTACAGTGAGTATAGTGATGGTACAGTGTGAGCACAGTGTGAGTATAGTGACGGTACAGTGTGAGTATAGTGACGGCACAGTGTGAGTACAGTGACGGTACACTGTGAGTATAGTGACGGTACAGTGAGTACAGTGTGAGCATAGTGACGGTACAGTGTGAGTATAGTGACGGTACAGTGTGAGTATAGTGACGGTACAGTGTGAGTATAGTGACGGTACAGTGTGAGTATAGTGATGGTACAGTGTGAGTACAGTGAGTATAGTGATGGTACAGTGTGAGCACAGTGTGAGTATAATGACGGTACAGTGTGAGTATAGTGACGGCACAGTGTGAGTACAGTGTGAGTATAGTGACGGTACAGTGTGAGTATAGTGACGGAACAGTGTGAGTACAGTGTGAGTATAGTGACGGTACAGTGAGTACAGTGTGAGTATAGTGACGGTACAGTGTGAGTAGAGTGACGGTACAGTGTGAGTACAGTGTGAGTATAGTGACGGTACAGTGTGAGTATAGTGACGGTACAGTGTGAGTATAGTGACGGTACAGTGTGAGTACAGTGTGAGTATAGTGACGGTACAGTGTGAGTACAGTGTGAGTATAGTGACGGAACAGTGTGAGCACAGTGTGAGTATAGTGACGGAATAGTGACGGAACAGTGTGAGTACAGTGTGAGAATAGTGACGGTACAGTGTGAGCACAGTGTGAGAATAGTGACGGTACAGTGTGAGCACAGTGTGAGTATAGTGACGGTACAGTGTGAGCACAGTGTGAGTATAGTGACGGTACAGTGTGAGCATAGTGACGGTACAGTGTGAGTATAGTGACGGTACAGTGTGAGTATAGTGACGGTACAGTGTGAGTACAGTGTGAGTATAGTGACGGAACAGTGTGAGCACAGTGTGAGTATAGTGGCGGCACAGTGTGAGTATAGTGACGGCACAGTGTGAGTATAGTGACGGTACAGTGTGAGTACAGTGACGGTACAGTGTGAGTACAGTGACGGTACAGTGTGAGTATAGTGACGGTACAGTGTGAGTATAGTGACGGAACAGTGTGAGTACAGTGTGAGCACAGTGTGAGTAAAGTGACGGTACAGTGTGAGTACAGTGTGAGTATAGTGACGGAACAGTGTGAGCACAGTGTGAGTATAGTGACGGAACAGTGTGAGCACAGTGTGAGTATAGTGACGGTATAGTGATGGAACAGTGTGAGCACAGTGTGAGTATAGTGACGGTGTAGTGTGAGTATAGTGATGGTACAGTGTGAGCACAGTGTGAGTATAGTGACGGTACAGTGTGAGTATAGTGATGGTAGTGTGAGTATAGTGATGGTACAGTGTGAGTATAGTGACGGTACAGTGTGAGTACAGTGACGGTACAGTGTGAGTACAGTGACGGAACAGTGTGAGTACAGTGAGTATAGTGACGGTACAGTGTGAGTATAGTGATGGTACAGTGTGAGTATAGTGATGGTACAGTGTGAGTATAGTGATGGTACAGTGTGAGTACAGTGTGAGTATGGCGACGGTACAGTGTGAGTATGGCGACGGTACAGTGTGAGTATGGCGACGGTACAGTGTGAGTATGGCGACGGTACAGTGTGAGTATGGCGACGGTACAGTGTGAGTATAGCGACGGTACAGTGTGAGTATAGTGACGGTGCAGTGTGCGCACAGTGTGAGTATAGTGACGGTACAGTGTGAGTATAGTGACGGTACAGTGAGTACAGTGTGAGTATAGTGACGGTGCAGTGTGAGTATAGTGACGGTGCAGTGTGAGTATAGTGATGGTACAGTGTGAGTACAGTGCAGTATAGTGACGGTACAGTGCAGTATAGTGATGGTACAGTGTGAGTACAGTGCAGTATAGTGATGGTACAGTGTGAGTACAGTGCAGTATAGTGATGGTACAGTGTGAGTACAGTGTGAGTACAGTGTGAGTACAGTGCAGTATAGTGATGGTACAGTGTGAGTATAGTGACGGTACAGTGAGTACAGTGTGAGTATAGTGACGGTGCAGTGTGAGTATAGTGACGGTACAGTGTGAGTACAGTGCAGTATAGTGACGGTACAGTCCAGTATAGTGATGGTACAGTGTGAGTACAGTGCAGTATAGTGATGGTACAGTGTGAGTACAGTGCAGTATAGTGATGGTACAGTGTGAGTACAGTGCAGTATAGTGATGGTACAGTGTGAGTACAGTGCAGTATAGTGATGGTACAGTGAGTACAGTGCAGTATAGTGATGGTACAGTGTGAGTACAGTGTGAGTATAGTGATGGTACAGTGTGAGTACAGTGCAGTATAGTGATGGTACAGTGTGAGTACAGTGCAGTATAGTGATGGTACAGTGTGAGTACAGTGCAGTATAGTGATGGTACAGTGTGAGTACAGTGCAGTATAGTGATGGTACAGTGTGAGTACAGTGCAGTATAGTGATGGTACAGTGTGAGTACTGTGCAGTATAGTGATGGTACAGTGTGAGTACAGTGCAGTATAGTGATGGTACAGTGTGAGTACAGTGCAGTATAGTGATGGTACAGTGTGAGTACAGTGCAGTATAGTGATGGTACAGTGTGAGTACAGTGCAGTATAGTGATGGTACAGTGTGAGTACAGTGCAGTATAGTGATGGAACAGTGTGAGTACAGTGTGAGTATAGTGATGGAACAGTGTGAGTACAGTGTGAGTATAGTGATGGAACAGTGTGAGTACAGTGTGAGTATAGTGATGGAACAGTGTGAGTACAGTGCAGTATAGTGATGGTACAGTGTGAGTACAGTGCAGTATAGTGATGGTACAGTGTGAGTACAGTGCAGTATAGTGACGGTGCAGTGTGAGTACAGTGCAGTATAGTGATGGTACAGTGCAGTATAGTGATGGTACAGTGAGTACAGTGCAGTATAGTGATGGTACAGTGTGAGTACAGTGCAGTATAGTGATGGTACAGTGTGTGCAGTATAGTGATGGTACAGTGTGTGCAGTATAGTGATGGAGTGTATTATTGAGTACCTTTGGAGCCACACAGGGCCATGATGAGTGGACTGTTGCTCTTGTCCAGCTCTCTCAGACACGCACTGCCAGCGTGATCTCTAATTACTGACAACTCTTTAAGGATCAGGGCCTAAACACACACACACACACACACACATACACATACAAGCATATAATTACTCTCAGGAGCAAAAAAAAAATGTTGTTTGTCTGTGCTATTTAAAGACAAACACAGAATATACTTGGAGTGTGCGCGTGTATGTGTGTGAGTGTGAACGTGTGTGTGTGTGTGCGCGAGTGTGCCTGTTACCTCCAGCGTCTCCTCCGCTGTACATCCAGGCTGTTGCTGTAGTTTTCCGGTGTTCAGGGCCTCGATGTACTCATCACACTTCTTGTATCCAGCGTCCAGGAGTTCCTGTTTGGCCTTCAGCAGACCCTGACCCGGGGTCACGTCCCCGATCCCGATGGAGAACCCACGGTTAGCTGCAACATACACACACTATCACAAAGAGCTATATACACACACACACACACACACTATATACACACACATGCACAGGGGTCTTACAGAGGTACGTAGGGGCGACTCGGGCGAGGCGGCTCATGGCGTCCGCTGCCTCCACCTGCCCCCAGTCTCTCAGCAGGATGTAGAAGATATTGTTCTTGGATCCTGAACCCAGCGTGCCTTTATCCATACTGCCACACAGTAACTCACTGTTCTGGATCACCACAACTACACACACACACACACACACACGGTCAGAGGTCCATAATATGTGTAATGTGTTGTGTAGCTAGAGTATTAGTGTAGAGTATTAGCGTAGAGTATTAGTGTAGAGTTACGTGGGTGTGATCTGATTAGTCTTTCAGTTTTTCAGTCTCTGGGTGGATCACTTACAATCATCTGTTGATTGATGGCACCTGAAGGGAGCCAGTTTAAATCCCAGGACTGACACTCACACTCCCCTCACTCCCGTCACTCCCTCCAGTCTCACACTAACTCACTCCCGTCACTGCCGCCACGCCCACACTCCCGCCACGCCCACACTCCCGTCACTCTCACTCAGGCTGTGCTCCAAGCTCTACAGCAGATGCTTTTCCACTAGTGCTGTTCTTTTTAAATTTTTTATTAAAAGTTAATAAATGAGTTTTAAACCTTGTTTTGTCTTTGCTTCCTGTAACCAGTGTTGTAACAGCAGCATATAGTGTAGAGTCACATTAATGAATTAATCAGTCAGCTCTGGCTGGAATGAAACTCGTTAGACGTGTGTGTGTGTGTGTGTGTGTGTGTGTGTGTGTGTGTGTGTGTTTACAGGAGTCGTTGTGACACAGGTCCTCTCCTCTCCCGCAGTACTGCTTCCCTTTGGTCCTCAGGTTGGCCTTTACTGGACAGAGTTTACTGGGCTTCAGGATCAAACTAAAGATCTGCTTCCCTGTCCACAAACGCACAGGCT
The DNA here is from genome assembly GCA_030522415.1 of Channallabes apus. Lineage (NCBI taxonomy): Eukaryota > Metazoa > Chordata > Actinopteri > Siluriformes > Clariidae > Channallabes > Channallabes apus. Next base: position 73,842,007 of record CM060104.1, on the reverse strand, counting down.
AACACACACACACACACACACACACACACACAAAATGGTCATTCAATTCTAAAGTCATTAACATAAATAAATTTAATATTTTAAAAGGAAGTGACTGAGACAGGTGGAGAGAGAGAGACAGGTGGAGAGAGAGAGAGACAGGTGGAGAGAGAGAGAGACAGGTGGAGCGAGAGAGACAGGTGGAGAGAGAGACAGGTGGAGAGAGCGAGACAGGTGGAGAGAGCGAGACAGGTGGAGAGAGCGAGACAGGTGGAGAGCGAGACAGGTGGAGAGCGAGACAGGTGGAGCGAGAGACAGGTGGAGAGAGAGACAGGTGGTGAGAGAGACAGGTGGTGAGAGCGAGACAGGTGGAGAGAGAGAGACAGGTGGTGAGAGCGAGACAGGTGGAGAGAGAGAGACAGGTGGAGAGAGCGAGACAGGTGGAGAGAGAGACAGGTGGAGAGCGAGACAGGTGGAGAGAGAGAGACAGGTGGAGAGAGAGACAGGTGGAGAGAGAGACAGGTGGAGCGAGAGACAGGTGGAGAGAGAGAGACAGGTGGTACCTTTATAATAGCGGGGCGAGGGAGGGCGATCTTGAGCTTCTCGTCTTTTCCTACCAGGATGGAGGCGATAATCTGACAAGCTTTAGCTCGATCAAAGAACGTGTCCTTCAGAGTGAGCAGATACCCACCTGAACACACACACACACACACACACACACAGCTAAAGAGTGCAAACTACTGATATACACATAGAAGTAATTGGTTGAACAGTGAGAGAGAGAGAGGAAGGCGAGACAGACAGACAGACAGACAGACAGGCAGACAGGCAGACAGACAGACAGACAGGCAGACAGGCAGACAGACAGGCAGACAGACAGGCAGACAGGCAGACAGGCAGACAGACAGACAGGCAGACAGGCAGACAGACAGACAGGCAGACAGGCAGACAGGCAGACAGGCAGACAGGCAGACAGACCTGTGAGAAAGTCCTGAATAGCAGCGATCAGGGGTTCACCGTTCCTTGGGGTCACCAGGTTCGCTTTGGTCTGATAGAGAGACAGAGAGAGACATTACACTCTGTGTGTGTGTGTGTGTGTGTGTGTGTGTGTGTGTGTGCTCCTACAGCTACATGTGCTAAAGATGCAGTGTGTATGTACGTCTTCTATAAACATGTGTGTGTATATATATACTGGGAGTTGGTATACTAATATACATGTCTGCGTGTGTGTGTGTGTGTGTGTGTGTGTGTGTGTGTCTCACCCCCATGAGAACGAGAGCCTCAGCTTTGGCCTCCTCAGTCTGCGGCAGGTGGAGGTTCATCTCATCTCCATCAAAGTCAGCGTTATATGGCGTACACACACACTCATTAAAGCGGAACGTGCGGTGGGGTTTCACACGCGCCTGACACACAAGTGAAACACACACACTTTATAAAATCAGGGTAACCATGACGACCAGCGACAACGCTGCAGACTACAGCAAGAGTTCATTAATTATCTGCTAACGAACGTCACATAAACACAATTAAATACAGCAGAGTTACAGAGAGAGAGAGAGAGGTTCATGTAGAGCAGGTGGTGTGTGTGTGTGTGTGTGTGTGTGTGTGTGTGTGTGTGTGTGTGTGTGTGTGTGTGTGTGTGTGTGTGAGGTGTAATGACAGTGTGGTGTGGGTGGAGTTACTGACGATGTGTGCCATGATGCTGAGTTTGTGCAGTGAGGGCTGGCGGTTAAACAGGACGATGTCT
>CM060104.1:73822781-73835281 GCA_030522415.1 Channallabes apus | reverse complement strand
ACAACCCGGAAGCGTGCGCGGTTTCTTCTCCTGCAGGTGTAATGGCAGCGGTGCGGGGAAACAGCGACACCTACAGGAGCGGGGAGGAAACGGTTATATTCAAAACTTTGCTGAATTACATGTTGCTTTTTTTTTGTTTGTTTTTTTTTTTGCTTTTTTTTTTTTAGAAATAAAACAAAAAATCTGGAGCGAGTTTCTGTTTGTTTTAAATTAATACACATGTTAATAAAGAGGTACTTTATATCTGATGATGAATTTAAAATAGTAATTGTGTCTGGTGTAAATGTAACAGCGCTCAGGTCTCTACAGGCTTCCTCTGTGTGTGTACGCATGACTGAGCACAGGGATGGTGGGTCTTAACACAGGTTTGAAGATTCTGAGGATTTATTACACTCTGGAATTATTATTATTTATTATTATTATTCCTAAATGAATGACGATCCTCAGCCTGAGTCATGTGTCCTGATTAGTCAGTTACATTCTGAGCTTTTATATCTAGTGGGTGTCCAAACTATTCCACTTTTCTGGTTCATTTTACTTTTTATTTTATTTATACTTTATTTTAATTTACTCACTCACCGTCGACACAGCTTTATCCTGTAATAAATTACAAGTAACACGGTTTACGAGTGCAAAGATTTTTAATAAATTTTGACTTGAAAACGAGCATTGTCTTGGTTTACGAGCACCGAGTATCATGTATAATGCATGCGCTTCTTGTTTTGACGCCAAGCATCACGTGATCACAACTGAGCCAACAGTTTTTCTCTCTCTTGCACAGCAGGGTAGTCATCTCCCCCAAGGTCTTAATGCTTGTTTCTTACTGGCAGGCACGTGCGGGGGGGGGGGGGGGGAGGGTGCCCCTTTCCTCCAGGATGGCTCAAGTGCTCTTTTCTTGTTTTTTTTTATGTGTATGTGCGTATGGAGCCCTGTCTTTGCCCCTCAACAATAAAATGTAACTATTAATCTCAATTTTGCTAAATAAAAGGATCTGGCTTGCATCAGTCACATGACTGCCATTAACCAATGCTCGCCCATGAGGGCAGAATGCGCTCGTTACGAGCCGGGTACGAGCTCGCAAAGTGCACGTGCATTTTCTGCAGGCTGGCTGGTGCGGAGTTGGAGGAGAAGCAGGCAAATTAATTGGAAGGTTAACACACTCTGCTCTCCGAAGAAACTCAGCTCAGAGGTAAAGTTCAGGTTCATTTGTTCATCTGTTTTACTTTACAGCAGTGATTCTGTTAGTTTGCGCTCACACGAGTGTCATTAGCGATGTTTATTGCTAATTTACAGATAAAACAGTGTAGCGGGAGAGAGAGGTTGATTTATGACCACTGTTTACGGAAGTGTAGTCCAGTGCGGGAGATGCAATGTGGGTAAAGCAGTCCTGTGTGTGTGTGTGAACGCGAATGCGAGATGTAAACTAGGATATAGAGCCTGAGTTTTGTTCTTCAGTAGTTCTTTCAGTTGGATTTAAGTGCAGGATCCACCCGAAAGTTTGTACTATAACCTGACAATGCAGCAAATAAAAAACTGGGGGCATCGAGCAGTTTGTCCATCTCATCATTACACCAGCATGAATTAACGGGCTGTTATGCTGTCGCGAGCAACATTAAAAATAAAGCGGAGAAACTTTAATAATTTAGATGAAAACAACAGTCTTTCCATTAATGTGTGTGTGTTTAATTCAGACGAGAGGAGAAAGTTTTACTGTGTAAGATGAGAAGGGGGAGACAGGAGGGGCTGAAAGTAAGAGTTTCCACTTACTCTAGCCTCACACACACACACACATACACACACACACACGCACAGCGCCTGCACGCACAAACTGAAACACTTATCTGTTGGATTTATTTATTTTTTTTAAAGGTAAAGTGCAGGTTAATTTGTTTTATTTCTACTTTATATTTTGTATTAATTATTTTTATGAATTTATTTTTTTGGGCTGTAGATCGAATAATTAAATTTTCCATTATTTCTTATGGGAACATTAAATTTGGTTTACGAGTGTTTTGGAACACGAGCCGCTTCCTGAACGAATTATGCTCGTAATCCGAGGTTCCACTGTAAATGCTAAAAATGAAGGTGTAGTTATACAGTATTACCACTAGATGGTGTACCAGGCGTACTGTACGTATATAGGACCGTAAATACCTTGAACTAGAGTGATTTTATTAGATTTTCTTTCTCTCGATTTTTAACACGCTTTCTTACACATGTAAAGTACATTTTTGAGAACCGTGTTCGGGTCTGTGTGTGTGAGTGTGTGTATGTGTGTGTGCCCTGCGATGGATTGGCACCCTGTCCAGGGTGTACCCCGCCTAGTGCCCTGAGTCTCCTGGGATAGGCTCCAGGCCCCCCGCGACCCTGAACACAGGATTAAGATTAAGATTAAGCGGTATAGAGAATGAATGAATGTTCGGGTCTTTGTCAATCTTTAATACGTTCGTAAATGTCTTCCGGTGCAGCTCTCCTCTGGACCGTTAGAGGGCGCTGGAGCGGCGGCGCTGTTACAGTCATAGCGGAGAAGAAGAACTTTCACATTGACATGACAGCGCGCGCCTGAGTGATTTGAGTGCGTGACTGAGACAGACGGAGAGAGACAGACAGACGGAGACACTGAGAGACAGACAGACGGAGACACTGAGAGACAGACAGTGTGTTATACTCGGTTATAATCTGCAATTAATTCGAGATGTTTATATTGAGCGCGAGACTGGTTAAGGCGCGCGCTCTAGCCGCTGTAGCCCAGCGCGTGCAGTGCGGAGGGGGGTCGCGCGCCTGCAGCAGTGTGGGGGGGCCGGTGGTGTTTATGGAGCTCGCGGCCGAGACTGAACCTCTGGGGAGAGTCACCTTCCAGGTACACACACACACACACTATACACACACACTATACACACACACTGAACCTCTGGGGAGAGTCACCTTCCAGGTACACACACACACACACACACTACAGTATACACACACACTATACACACACACACTGAACCTCTGGGGAGAGTCACCTTCCAGGTACACACACACACACACACACACACACACACACACACACACACACTACAGTATACACACACACTGAACCTCTGGGGAGAGTCACCTTCCAGGTACACACACTACAGTATACACACACACACACTACAGTATACACACACACACTACAGTATACACACACTATACACACACACTACAGTATACACACACACACACTACAGTATACACACACACACACTACAGTATATATATACACACACACTACAGTATACACACACTATACACACACACTACAGTATACACACACACACACACACACTACAGTATACACACACACATGCACTACAGTATACACACACACATGCACTACAGTATACACACACACATGCACTACAGTATACACACACACATGCACTACAGTATACACACACACACACTACAGTATACACACACACACACACTACAGTATACACACACACACACTACAGTATACACACACACACACTACAGTATACACACACACACACACTACAGTATACACACACTACAGTATACACACACACACTACAGTATACACACACTATACACACACACTACAGTATACACACACACACACTACAGTATATATATACACACACACTACAGTATACACACACATACACACACACTACAGTATACACACACACACACACACACACTACAGTATACACACACACATGCACTACAGTATACACACACACACACTACAGTATACACACACACATGCACTACAGTATACACACACACACACTACAGTATACACACACACACACACTACAGTATACACACACTACAGTATACACACACACACTACAGTATACACACACACACTACAGTATACACACACACACACTACAGTATACACACACACACTACAGTATACACACACACTACAGTATACACACACACACTACAGTATACACACTATACACACACACTGAACCTCTGGGGAGAGTCACCTTCCAGGTACACACACACACACACATGTCTAAACTTATCACCTTGTTATGTGTAAATGTACTTTTAACTTTAAATGATTAAAATAATGAGTTTCAGTAAAAGTCAGCAGGTTCTCTAATAAACTCTGTTAATTTATTAATCTCCTGAGTTTGTCTCAGTCCACAATGTTAAAGAGTCATAACTTATTAAAATATAAAAAATACAATACTATTAAAAATAAAAATATTATTACACTACAATCACTTGAAATGAGGGGTTATAAGTAAATATTATTGTTGTTATTGATGTAAACATGAACTGTGGGGTAAATAATCTCAGTTTAACTATTTTAGAAATAATGCTAAATACTTCTATTTTAATGTTTTTATTTTATTTTTTGTTGCACTTCCACAATATTTAGAATTGGACAATAACGATATAAAAATTTAATATCTATATAAATGTATTTGAATGAAGTGCAGAATGTGTTTAAACCATTTAAGAAAACTTGATCATTAAAACTCTGACAAACTCAACAAATGTATTTTAATTAATTCGTGGTGTGTCGAGTCATAATAACTGTAATTATTGTGATCTGCTGAACTTGAAGTTATTAAGTGTGTAAACCGGTGTGTGTGTGTGACCTGCCCTGCCCCGCCCCGGTTCTGTGTAATATCAGGTCTCTGTAGTACCGCATCCTGCACTTCTGCACTTCCTGTTATAACACCTGCTGATTTGTACAGGCATCTGATTTACTTTACTACTTATTACATCACTATTATTTCTATGTTCATGTACAAGTTCTTCACAAGTTGTTAGTAATAAACTAATAAATCAGGTTGTTATTAACTTGTTGAACTTAATGCTGAGCTCCGGATTGTGCAGATTAAGTGCAAATAATCAGTTCAGTGTTTATTACATTCACTTAACAAATGTGGTGTTTAATTTAAACAGTAAATAAACAACATTTCTGGGTATTATTTTTTAAATTTGTGCTTTAAAGTGTTGCATGAATTATACACGAGTGTGTGTTGGGGTGCTAGAAGTGTGCTGGTGCAAAAAGAGTTCTGCTGAGGAGAGAGTTACACACACACACACACACACACACACACACACACACACAGGTTTACTCTCCTGTCAGGTTTATATCCCTATTAATAAAAGCAGTTTAATACATAATAATGTTTAAAACTTATTGTGTCAGGATTAATATATAATAAACTCATTAAAATCTCATAATTATTCAGATTGAATTCTGCTCTAATGTCTAATTTACTTGTATTATTATCTTATTTGTACTAGTGTGTGTGTGTGTGTGTTCTAACAATATTCTGTGTTTTGTGTATTTCAGCTGAATTCAGACGTCGTTCCAAAAACAGCAGGTGAGTGAAAAATCAGTCAGTATTGTTATAAAATGATTATAGTTTAAAAAGTACAGTTTCATGATCAGTCGTGTGTGTGTGTGTGTGTGTGTGTGTGTGTGTGTGTGTGTGTGTGTGTGTGTGTGTGTGTGTGTGTGTGTAATAAAACTGAATGAACGCGGGTGACGTCGTGTTGATGCTGTACACAGTGAGAGTTGTTATGTTCAGTCAGTACAGCGACTCTCAGGTTTGATGACCGTTACCATAGAAACGGCTGTTTAACGTGAGTCTTAGTGTAGCTGCAGCAACCAGAACAATGGCACTCAAGTACACACACACACACACACACACACACACACACACACACACAAAACATGACCACAAAACACAGCAGTCCTGAGGTGCAGCCTAAAAGTTATAGCGCCCCTGTCCTACAGTAAGGGGTGGCCGAGGTCGTCACTCTACATCCTCTATACTCTTCATTTATTATTAGTTTTCTGTATTTTTGTAATTTTTGTAATGTGAGTATCTGTGTAGGTGTGCGTGTGAATTTTTACACACATTTTGCGTCTGTGAGTGTGTGCGCGTGTGTTATTGTTGTTTATATTTATACTTTGTTTACAGTGTCTAAGTGCTGAGTCATGTGACTGCATAAATCATCCTAATATAGAGTTCTATTATAAAACACTCATTAGAAAGACGGTGTGTGTGTGGGGGGGGGGGGGAGCGGAAAAGACTTTCAAATGTTTTTAAGAAAAAAGTTTTAAAGCATTTTCCACTGTTTATTTTATAGCAATTTTTATGTCTCGGAGTAAAATAGAAAAAAAAAGCAATAAAAATATTATTGTTATTATTATGAGAACATGATGTACTGTGTGTGTGTGTGTTACAAATACGACTAAACTCTACATGCATACATGAGTAACTATGTTGACTAATACTGTGTGTGTGTGTGTGTGTGTGTGTGTGTGTGTGTGTGTGTGTGTGTGTGTGTGTGTGTGTGTAGAGAACTTCCGAGCCCTGTGTACGGGTGAACACGGTTTTGGGTACAAAGGCTCCATCTTCCACAGAGTCATACCTCAATTCATGTGTCAGGTAAACACACACACACACACACACACACACACACACACACACACACACACACACACTGGGAGAGATATTTATTATAGTCTGTAAGAGACTCGACAGGCTGCGGCTCGTCTGTGTTTAAACTATGAAGGAAGTGAAAACAGCAAAGAGAAGAAGAGTTAACCACAGTCTGTCCCACACACACACACACACACACACACACACACACACACACACACACACACAATACACTCTGTGTATCTCTACACACGCACAGAATAATTATGTGTGTGTGTGTGTGTCACTGTGTGTGTGTGTGTCACTGTGTGTGTGTGTGTGTGTGTGTGTGTGTGCAGGACGGTACATGACTTCCTCTCTGTAATCATTAGCAGTGAAACAGAATGAAACTGAGTGTACAGAGTAGCGCCGCAGGGCCCTTTATCTCCCAGTGCATTCTGGGTAACGGTGGTATGCAGCACGTCCCAGTGTCTCTGCGCTGTGTGTGTGTATATAGAGACACACACGGACGTTCCTGCTTCTGATCTGTTACTATAATAAGACGAGCAGAGAGACACAGTTACACTTCTGTTAGAGGAGCGGAGTGTAAAAATGCACTACCTTGTAAATTACACAGGAAAGTCCAAGTCTGAGCATCAGGAAGCACAAAGAGGCGCAAACACGTGGGCAAAAATCACCAGGTTAATCATATCAGAGGGTTTTTCCCCCAAGTAAGAGTAGCTGTACTTCAAAATAATATTATTTAAGTAGAGGTAAAATGTCTTCATCCAAAATATTACTCAAGTAAGAGTAAAAAAAAAAGTATTCAGTGAAAAGATACTCAAGTACTGAGTAACTGTTTCATCATAATGTCAGATTAATGTTTTTAGAAATTATGTAAGCAGTCAGACATAATTATAAAATAATGTACAAATTTCGAAATTTCCAAATAATAAAATAAATGATATAAATTTAATAAAATGAATGAATAAATCAAATATCTTTACAAAATAGCAAATTAAGGAATGAGAAACATGTATATTATATTCATCCATCCATCCATTTTCTTCCGCTTATCCGAAGTCGGGTCGCGGGGGCAGCAGCTTCAGCAGGGATGCCCAGACTTCCCTCTCCCCGGCCACTTCTTCCAGCTCTTCCGGGGGGATCCCAAGGCGTTCCCAGGCCAGCTGAGAGACATAGTCCCTCCATCGTGTCCTGGGTCTTCCCCGGGGTCTCTTTCCGGTGGGGCGTGTCCAGAACACCTCACAAGGGAGGCGTCCAGGGGGCATCCTAAATAGATGCCCAAGCCACCTCATCATGCGGAGGAGCAGCGGCTCTACTCTGAGCCCCTCCCGGATGACTGAGCTTCTCACCCTATCTCTATGGGAGAGCCCAGACACCCTGCGGAGGAAACTCATTTCGGCCGCTTGTATTCGCGATCTTGTTCTTTCGGTCACTACCCACAGCTCATGACCATAGTTGAGGGTAGGAACGTAGATCGACCGGTAAATTGAGAGCTTTGCCTTTTGGCTCAGCTCCTTCACGACGGACCGATACAGAGCCCGCATCACTGCAGACGCTGACCCGATCCGCCTGTCGATCTCCCGCTCCATTTTACCCTCACTCGTGAACAAGACCCCGAGATACTTAAACTCCTCCACTTGGGGCAGGATCTCACTCCCAACCCTGAGAGGGCACTCCACCCTTTTCCGGCTGAGGACCATATCCTCAGATTTGGAGGTGCTGATTCTCATCCCAGCCGCTTCACACTCGGCTGCGAACCTATCCAGTGAGAGCTGTAGGTCACAGGGTGATGAGGCCAACAGAACAACGTCATCTGCAAAAAGCAGTGACCCAATCCTGAGCCCACCAAACTGTACCCCCTCAACGCCCTGGCTGCGCCTAGAAATCCTGTCCATAAAAATTATGAACAGGATCGGTGACAAAGGGCAGCCCTGTCGGAGTCCTACTCTCACCGGAAACAGGTCCGACTTATTACCGGCAATGCGGACCAAGCTCCGACACCGGTCGTACAGGGACCGGACAGCCCTTAACAGGGTATCCGATATCCCATACTCCCGGAGTAACCCCCACAGGACTCCCCGAGGGACACGGTCGAATGCCTTCTCCAAGTCCACAAAGCACATGTAGACTGGTTGGGCAAACTCCCATGCCCCCTCCAGGACCCTGCTAAGGGTGTAGAGCTGGTCCACTGTTCCGCGACCTGGACGAAAACCACACTGTTCCTCCTGTATCCGAGGTTCGACTATCCGACGGACCCTCCTTTCCAGGACCCCTGAATAGACTTTCCCGGGGAGGCTGAGGAGTGTGATCCCTCTGTAGTTGGAACACACTCTCCGGTCCCCCTTCTTGAAGAGGGGGACCACCACCCCGGTTTGCCAGTCCAGAGGCACTGTATCCAATGTCCATGCAATGTTGCAGAGACGTGTCAACCATGACAACCCTACAACATCCAGAGCCTTGAGGAACTCCGGGCGGATCTCATCCACCCCCGGGGCCCCGCCACCACGGATCTTTTTGATCACCTCGGCGACCTCGGCCCCAGAGATGGAAGAGTCCACCTCTATGTCCCCAGACCCTGCTTCCTCATCGGAAGGCATGTTGGTGGAATTAAGGAGGTCTTCGAAGTACTCCCCCCACCGACCCACAACGTCCCGAGTCGAGGTCAGCAGCGCACCATCCCCACTATACACTGTGTTGACCGTGCACTGCTTTCCCCTCCTGAGACGCCGGATGGTGGACCAGAATTTCCTCGAAGCCGTCTGGAAGTCATTCTCCATGGCCTCCCCAAACTCCTCCCACGCCCGGGTTTTTGCCACAGCAACCACCGAAGCTGCATTCCGCTTGGCCTGCCGGTACCTATCAGCTGCCTCCGGAGTGCCACCAGCCAAAAAGACCCGGTAAGACTCCTTCTTCAGCTTGATGGCATCCCTCACCGCCGGTGTCCACCAACGGGTTCTTGGGTTGCCACCGCGACAGGCACCGACCACCTTACGGCCACAGCTCCGGTCGGCCGCCTCGACAATGGAGGCGCGGAACATAGTCCATTCGGACTCAATGTCCCCCACCTCTCCCAGGACGTGGTTGAAGCTTTGCCGGAGGTGGGAGTTGAAGCTCGTCCTGACAGGGGACTCTGCCAGACGTTCCCAGCAGACCCTCACAATACGTTTGGGTCTACCAGGCCTGACCGGCATCCTACCACGCCAACGAAGCCAACTCACCACCAGGTGGTGATCAGTTGACAGCTCCGCCCCTCCCTTCACCCGAGTGTCCAAGACATGTGGCCGCAAGTCCGACGATACGACCACAAAGTCGATCATCGAACTGCGGCCTAGGGTGTCCTGGTGCCAGGTGCACATATGAACACCCTTATGCCTGAACATGGTGTTCGTTATGGACAATCCGTGACGAGCACAGAAGTCCAACAACAAAACACCGCTCTGGTTCAGATCGGGGGGGCCGTTCATCCCAATCACGCCCTTCCAGGTCTCACTGTCATTGCCCACGTGAGCATTGAAGTCTCCCAACAGAACGATGGAGTCCCCAGGAGGGACGCTCTCTAGCGCCCTCTCCAGAGACCCCAAAAAGGGCGGGTACTCCAAACTGCTGTTCGGCGCATAAGCGCAAACAACAGTAAGGATCCGTCCCCCCACCCGAAGGCGGAGGGAGGCCACCCTCTCGTCCACTGCCGTGAACCCCAATGTACAGGCCCCGAGCCGGGGGGCAATAAGTATGCCCACACCTTCCTAAATCTTTCTGTAATGAGTCTTTCCAAAAAAACTAAAGTTTGCTAACAGATCAGATGCTCTAATTATTCCTCTTCAGTCTTTATTAGAATATTTATGTAAATTATATGTACAACTAGTTTGTATTTGATGACATCGTGTCTCATTTGCTCTTTTAAGCAAAGTTGTGTGTAAACAAACAGTTCAGAAACGTTAATGTTCTTCATACATGTGTTTGTGTCTGATTGTCTGTGTGTGTGTGTGTGTGTGTGTTCGTTCCTCATTTGCATTGATAATTCCCACAAAACCAAAAAGAAGAAGGAGGTATGGAGTCGTGACTAAACCTAGAGAGTGCGCGCGAGGTGTGTCCAGATGTTTCTCTACTCGTTCTCTGTGGGTGTAAGAACATGTGGAAAGTCCCTGCGTGACTGTGTGCAGGAACTTCACCCTCAGGAGGAGAACTCTCTACCTGTCACGTTCTCTTGTGTGTCACAGCCCTTCACACAGTGTGTGTGTGTGTGTGTGTGTGTGTGTGTGTGTGTGTGTGTGTGTGTGTGTGTGTGCGTGATTTGGGTAAAAGGTTCACCCGGTCGTTATAAAGGGTTCTACCCCAGGGGCAACTGGCGCTTCAATACCCTTTTCTTCCTGCCAGTGAAATGAGTTCCTCTCACACCTGTGTAGGGCGTGTCACATGGTGGCCATGTTCATATCATCGTTCCACACGGAGGTGATGAGATCTGTCCCGAAGAGGACACTCGTGATAAACAGATTAAACACGTGTGCGTGTGTGTGTGTGTGTGTGTGTGTGCGTGTGTGTGTGTGTGTGTATGAGGTTCCTACACCCTGCTCTTATTACACCACAACACTGAGCCAGAGGGGCGTGGCTTAGACTCCCGCCTGCGTGACAGCACCACTCTGTGTGTGTGTGTGTGTGTGTGTGTGTGTGTGTGTGTGTGTGTGTGTGTGTGTGTGTGTGTTATACTTGTACACCTTTGTGTTTGTGTCTCTGCCCCCAGACACTATTGTTCCTGTGTGTTTACTTTAAACTTGACTGCTGTTTGTGTGTTTGTGTGTGTGTGTGTGTGTGTGTCTGTCTGGGTGTGTCTCTATAAAATAAATCTTTTTATCTTGATTTTATAATATAATTCAGCCTTTGGAATAAAATCTCATCCTGTTGCCATAATATTTATATTTACTTTGTGGTTCTGCAGAAAATTATTCATTATGAATCTCTAATGGATTCTGTAGAAATGATGAATGAAAGATTCTAATGATTTACTCATCAGTTCTCGTGTGTGTGTGTGTAATACGACTAAACTCTACATGCATACATGAGTAACTATGTTGACTAATACTGTGTGTGTGTGTGTGTGTGTGTGTGTAGGCTGGTGATTTCACCCATCACAACGGTACAGGAGGGAAGTCGATCTACGGACCGCGGTTTCCTGATGAGAACTTCACACTGAAACACACCGGGCCTGGTGAGAGCACACACACACACACACACACACACACACACACACACACACACACACACACACAGGATTTGAACATATGACCATACTGAAGAGGAACGAGCTCAGTGTGTGTGTGTGTGTGTGTGTGTGTGTGTGTGTGTGTGTGTGTGTGTGTGCGCTGCAGGTATTCTGTCTATGGCCAACGCAGGACCAAACACCAACGGCTCCCAGTTCTTCATCTGCACTGTGAAAACTGAATGGTACGTTACTGCGTGTGTGTGTGTGTGTGTGTGTGTGTGTGTGTGTGTGTGTGTGTGTGTGTGTGTGTGTGTGTGTGTGTGAGTGAATGAGTGTGTGTGCAGTTTAAACAGGTTCCAAGGTGAAGCAGTGTTTTAAGTCTGTGTGGTTTGAATGTGTTTGACTATCAAAAAAAAAACCCAAATCTTTTCTCCAGTGTGACTCTGACTCTCTCGATTGGTCTAAAAGTGACTCTGTGACTGACAGGATTGACGCATCATCCGCTCGCTGTCCTGATCACATTTAATTATTAAATATCAGAATTCATAATGACATCATGTTTTTTTTATAACAGATTTAACGTCACTGCTGAGTTTAATTCAGTTCTGCATGAAGTGATTCAGTGTCGTATGGAAACTCTGAACACAGTTTGATTCACTGATCAGAAAATGATTCAGTGTGTCAGTTCTCTAACTTCACTACAAGTAGAGTTTAATAATAAAATAAAAGTAATTTTATAAAGAAAATCTTCCAGTGAATTAAAGTGTGAAGTTTAATTATATTATTCAATACGACATGAATCTTTAATACGACTCTGATTTGATTCATTTTGAAATGATTCACTGCATCATGACCTCTCAAATTTGATTCTTTAACAA
>CM060104.1:73815281-73817781 GCA_030522415.1 Channallabes apus | reverse complement strand
TGGTTGTTATGTACCCCGGGTGGTTGTTCCGTACCCCGGGTGGTTGTTATGTACTCCGGGTGATTGTTACAGTACGTACCCCGGGTGGTTGTTACGTACCCCGGGTGGTTGTTATGTACCCCGGGTGGTTGTTCCGTACACCGGGTGGTTATGTACCCCGGGTGGTTGTTACAGTACCTACCCCGGGTGTTTGTTATGTACCCCGGGTGGTTGTTACAGTACGTACCCCAGGTGGTTGTTACAGTACGTACCCCGGGTGGTTATGTACCCCGGGTGGTTGTTACAGTACGTACCCCGGGTGGTTGTTACGTACCCCAGATGGTTGTTTCGTACCCCGGGTGGTTGTTACGTACCCCGGGTGGTTGTTACGTACCCCGGGTGGTTATGTACCCCGGGTGGTTGTTACAGTACCTACCCCGGGTGGTTGTTATGTACCCCAGGTGGTTGTTACAGTACGTACCCCGGGTGGTTGTTACAGTACGTACCCTGGGTGGTTGTTATGTACCCCGGGTGGTTGTTACAGTACGTACCCCGGGTGGTTGTTACAGTACGTACCCCGGGTGGTTGTTACAGTACGTACCCCGGGTGGTTGTTATGTACCCCGGGTGGTTGTTCCGTACGCCGGGTGGTTGTTATGTACCCCGGGTGATTGTTACAGTACGTACCCCGGGTGGTTGTTACGTACCCCGGGTGGTTGTTATGTATCCCGGGTGGTTGTTCTGTACCCCGGGTGGTTATGTACCCCGGGTGGTTGTTACAGTACCTACCCCGGGTGTTTATGTACCCCGGGTGGTTGTTACAGTACGTACCCCGGGTGGTTGTTATGTACCCCGGGTGGTTGTTACACATACCCCGGGTGGTTGTTATGTACCCCGGGTGGTTGTTACAGTACATACCCCGGGTGGTTGTTACGTACCCCGGGTGGTTGTTACAGTACGTACCCCGGGTGGTTGTTATGTACCCCGGGTGGTTGTTCCGTACCCCGGGTGGTTGTTATGTACCCCGGGTGATTGTTACAGTACGTACCCCGGGTGGTTGTTACGTACCCCGGGTGGTTGTTACATACCCCGAGGGGTTATGTACTCCGGGTGGTTGTTACAGTACGTACCCCGCGTGGTTGTTATGTACCCCGGGTGGTTGTTACAGTACGTACCCCGGGTGGTTGTTACAGTACCTACCCCGGGTGGTTATGTACCCCGGGTGGTTACAGTACGTACCTCGGGTGGTTGTTACGTACCCCGGGTGGTTGTTACGTACCCCTGCTGGTTGTTACGTACCCCGGGTGGTTGTTACAGTACATACCCCGGGTGGTTGTTACAGTATGTACCCCGGGTGGTTATGTACCCAGGTGGTTGTTACGTACCCCGGGTGGTTGTTACGTACCCCGGGTGGTTATTTACCCCGGGTGGTTGTTACAGTACCTACCCCGGGTGGTTGTTACAGTACGTACCCCGGGTGGTTGTTACAGTACGTACCCCGGGTGGTTATGTACCCCGGGTGGTTGTTACAGTACGTACCCCGGGTGGTTGTTACGTACCCCAGGTGGTTGTTACAGTACGTACCCCGGGTGGTTGTTACAGTATGTACCCCGGGTGGTTGTTACAGTACGTACCCCGAGTGGTTGTTCCGTACCCCGGGTGGTTCTTACAGTACGTACCCCGGGTGGTTGTTACAGTACATACCCCGGGTGGTTGTTACGTACCCCGGGTGGTTGTTACGTACCACGGGTGGTTATGTACCCCGGGTGGTTGTTACAGTACGTACCCCGGGTGGTTGTTACAGTTCGTACACCGGGTGGTTGTTACAGTACGTACCCCGGGTGGTTGTTATGTACCCCGGGTGGTTGTTACAGTACGTACCCCGGGTGGTTGTTACGTACCCCGGGTGGTTGTTACGTACCCCGGGTGGTTGTTACGTACCCCGGGTGGTTATTTACCCCGGGTGGTTGTTACAGTACCTACCCCGGGTGGTTGTTATGTACCCCGGGTGGTTGTTACAGTACGTACCCCGGGTGGTTGTTACAGTACGTACCCCGGGTGGTTATGTACCCCGGGTGGTTGTTACAGTACGTACCCCGGGTGGTTGTTACGTACCCCAGGTGGTTGTTACAGTACGTACCCCGGGTGGTTGTTACAGTATGTACCCCGGGTGGTTGTTACAGTACGTACCCCGAGTGGTTATTCCGTACCCCGGGTGGTTGTTACAGTACGTACCCCGGGTGGTTGTTACAGTACATACCCCGGGTGGTTGTTACGTACCCCGGGTGGTTGTTACCTACCACGGGGGGTTATGTACCCCGGGTGGGTGTTACAGTACGTACCCCGGGTGGTTGTTACGTACCCCGGGTGGTTGTTACAGTTTGTACCCCGGGTGGTTGTTACAGTACGTACCCCGGGTGGTTGTTACAGTACAACCCCAGGTGGTTGTTACGTACCCCGGGTGGTTGTTCCGTACCCCGGGTGGTTGTTCCGTACCCCGGGTGGTTGTTTACCCCGGGTGG